>JAJOOR010016733.1:0-25762 GCA_036250505.1 Solanum acaule
AAAGGAGACATAGATATAGGGTAATGTCTTTTTTCTTTCAATGAAGTCTAAATCCACTTGTTCAACCCCTTTCACATTTGTGAATAATTTATTTTTTTTCAAAAGTACTTAATGGTTTTGATATATTTCTGCCTCCAAGTGATAGCTCTTTAGTAGATGCCAAAGCCAAAAATGGAAAAATCCTTGGAGATTGAGATTCTATGTATAGTGTTCAATGACTAGAAAGCAAAAGATAATTTCAACTTGAATACAAGGCCCACTATATCATATCAATATCTCGTGCTTATATGGTGACAAAGTTTAGGAATATAATGGATATTCTTCAAGTACAATAATGAATATGCATAGCCAATCATGTTGGTCAAATTTTATGTTAGATTTTTGCTTTAACAAAGCATGGAGCTAGTGACTAGTGTTACTATTCACAAAGAACTGATGGTTTTCAGACTTATTTTTTGTGAGGTCATGATTAATTTGTTAGAACAAATTGTCTATGCTTAGGATAAATCAATTTTGTCCTAAAAACTTAATCGATGCACGTAGTCATCCCATCTAGGATTTTAAATTGTTAATAGAAATGGCAACGAATGAAATAAATAAGATATGGACAGATCAAAATGGGTTCAAGAAAATGAATAAAATATTTGACTCCCTCATATTTAAAATGATACTTAACCGATGGATAGTATGGATACAAATTAAAAGCCAAAATAAGCTTAGAACACAGTGAAAGAATTCATGAAAAATAACAAGCACACAAATGAGTATTGGTAATATGAATATCCGAATTATCATGTGAATATCCATTTATTTAATGCAAAGTAATATAGATAATATTGATATTTATTCCTTTTTTTTAAAAGTTGGTATATCTATTAGATTGAATTGAATGGTTGCTTGATTGTTATTATTCTTTTAAAACTATTTTGCATGTTCTAGCGGGTAGAGAGAACACATTTTATGACTTAAATATGATAATAAGTTCGATGTAATATATGCATTAGTTTTGGAATCTAATAAGTTTGATGTAATATAAAATTTCATAACCTTCAAATCATGAATATATCTCATTTCCTATATATTAGTTTTCGTTTTTTTACGGAGGTTAACTTAACTGAAATCTTTTCTTATTGTTAGTCTTATATTTATTTTTTCTTGTCTTCAAATGCCTGTATTCATATTTGTAATGGATAAATATCATAAAACACTATTTTATTTTTCAGTTCCTCATAATGCATGCATTATATTGTGGTTAAGAGTCAAAAAAACTAGAACAGATTATCTTCATCAATTAGTGCTAGATGCGTACGTAATGATACATTAATTAAGGAATAACCGGGATGTATTAACACCTAATCTTTACCAAAATGTTGTGGAAACTTATAGCATTATGATCAGAGTAGTCATAAAGGGGGGCGGCTAGCAGAGGAAACTTTCTCTTATGTCCACATACAAATTGTATAGTAGAAAATGATTCTTGTAAAACTGACATAAAATTAAAAGAAAATTTATAAATTAAAGAGATACAAAATCAAATCTCTTGAATGGTGCATAGACAGGTATACATATGTCAAGAATTATTTTGTAGATACATTTTGCATATAATATTAAATCTTGAACACTCTGATGAAATTTCTAGTTTCGCCACGATACGTTTAGTGTATACCATCCACTATGAAGATCAAGAATATTCCAGCTAAATTAAATGGGATCACAGCAAGATTTCAGTTGCACTCTCTCTCACCTTTTTGACTTTGAAACATTTCCTTCTTCCACGATTGTTATATTTCTCCTAATTATAGGTATACATCTCTGTATGCTTTAGTTTTTATCTTTTCCACTTTGATATACTTTAATCATGAGATCTTCCATTTTGAAGTAGCAGTATCATATTTATTTCTCAGAATTGAGACAACAAGGACGGAAAAAGAGTAATACTCAAGAGAAATGTGTACGTTACGCTTTCTCATCTGATTTAAAAATATTAAATTTTGTATAATGTATAGTAATTTTTATGTCATTTGATTAATTAAGTTGATTTGTGACATATAACTTTTTGTAACAAGTTTAATGTAGTATATACCATAAAAGAATTTTAAGTTATAAACATTCAGGATCGATCTAAGCTTGCAAGATAAATTTGATTGTATATTTTGTAGTTGGTTTATTAAATGCTCCATAATTTACATTCTAAAGGAGTAGTCCCATCTACTAGTTACCTATACAACTGTTCTAATCCCACTAGTAGGTATGACGGAGTGAGAACTTTTGTTAATAGTGTCCAAGATTTAATATATTTATATATAAAAATAAATCTTTAATTTATATACTTTAATAATTTTCTATATATATTATAATTTTTTTATGAAGGGTGTCTAACTGACCACCCTACGTTATGTGGCTACCCTCACTATTAACAAATGGAGTATCTATTTCCTTCTTTTGTAAGATTGGATTTTTTGGAGCAATGCACACGTCAGGGTGACGCCTTAACCCCTCCATCATTACAATAGATTTGACCCCCACCCCCAAATATATATAAAAAAATAACAGTGCCGAAGAATTCTTACCCTATCAGATTATTTTTACATATTTCATTTTTATCATACTTTTAAGATTATAAAATTCATATTTTAAATATTCTTCCGATGATATGATAATATGAAAGGATTTTAAAAAAAATATAGCGGTGATGTATCATGTATATACTTGAATTGAACCTAAAAACTAGATTGATGGTATGTCATAACTAATTAAGTTGCACAATAGTGTAATTTTCAGTACTGTCAGAATTAATTCGAACCATCGGCATACCATATTACATACATGGAGACCCCAATTATTTACAATTGATCGGATATATGTTTCAAATGTACTCGACTAATGTTATGTTGTTCAATTGAATATTTATCCAATGGGGCTCTACCACTAACTAGTCGTTAGGTAGAAAGTATTAGAAAAAATAATACATGTATTAGTTTTGATATTATTTAATCATCCCCTTTGTTAGTGTTTTCAATTTATTCAAAAATATTATTCTTATATATAGTATAAGCATAACAACGTGGGATACCATTCTTATTCTTATAATACACTATATATTCAATACTCATTTATGTTATAATACACCTTATTCATTTAATACAACAAATCAAACAATCACATAAAAAATAAAACTCAACATTACAAATAGACATCATGATTCAGTACTATTCTTTTATACACCTTATTAAATAATCCCTAAGTTCTCTAATTTTAGTAGTTTATCAAAATTATTGTCCTACCAGTAAACACAAGGGGGTCCTCCTATGATTTACTTGATACGTTGAATCTAATTATGTCACTAGCATTAGGCTATACTTGATTAATTAATTAATGAATTATCAATAGGGTTCTTTTTCCTTTAATTAGGCTGCTAGAGACTTGTTCTGATTTATTTGATCGAATTGTTCGAACATACTTCATTAATATTTATCATTAGGTTGCATAATTGAAACTTTTTTTACTATTTGCATCTAATTTCATGCTGCCATCCCTATAGGTCTAGGCAAGTTCTGGAGCAGCTTTAAAAATCAACAGTATTGGTTTCGTTTGAACTAGAAAAAAATTGGGAAATTGTCAAATATCAAAGTGGGGAATATACAAGGTACCCTCAACGTTTAGATTAGGGAAAATGTACCTTCTGGCCCTCCATCATACATTTCTAGTATATTTAAAATTATTTCGAAAGATAGAATAAAGAGTTAACAGTAAGAAATACATCTAAAAATTAAGCTCCCGAAAAAATTGATAGTTTAGATATGAAACTATCTTGTAAAAACTCCTTCATTTACTAGGTTTTCTCAATCACTGTGGTTTGTGTTCAATCCTTTATGAAACATTCTCAAACATGTTAAAAGAGGTCTTTCGATGGAATAAATTGCATAAATCCTAAGTTTATGGGAGATGAAGTCTTGAAGATTCCGTGGCATATTCCAAAATTAGTGGTAAAAAGATAAAAATAACCAAAAATTTACTGGAGAAGGGTCTAAAATACCCTTAAAATATTGAAATTGGTACAAAAATACCCCTCGTTTACTTCACTTGTTCAAGTGATTGAGAGCGTAAGTGAGAACTATTATCCTTCTGGAATAGGGTGGAAGAAAAGAGCGAAAATAAATATCTAAGGCAAAAAAAAAAGGATCTTAGGTGATCTAGTACATGCATTAGTGCTTAACTTGCTCTAGTCGTACTTTTCTTAATGCTTTGGTCTGGTAAAGGACAGACATTTAGGGGAAATTCCATAATCTTTTGTACTAATTTCATTATTTTTTGGCTTAAAATTTACAGTAATTGTAAAAGTCATTGAAATTTACCAAGTAATAATTCTGAAGAACGGGCATATTTATGACAACAAGCTTCAGTGAGAGATGAGGCTGGGTAAATAGGGACTATCAAGGTAGCATAATACTACCTCAAAAATGTCATTCAAACTTTACAAAATCATTAGTACTTTGCTAAAGGGAGGCAGCCTGGAATGGCTCAAACTAACACTTCCTCTTTCTCTCGTTTCAAGTCTTGGGTATAGAGAAAATCCTATTAGGAGCAGCATCCCCAGAATGGGGCCTGCAACGTACGCACACACCAGGTGGAAAATGGCGCTTGTGTTTATTACTGATGAATAAAAAAACAGAATTGGCCATAAAGGACTGCAGCTAGGCTAATTCTACAACTTAGGGTTAACTAAAGAGAATTTTCTGTTGATGATTGAAAATGATAGTTACAGTAGTTTTTTTTTTTTTTTTACCTATTCTCATCTGAATATGGACAAGAAAGAATAACTTGACGACTGAAAGTGACAAGATGATGACATCTGTGAGGTCAAACTTACCTAACATAACCATTTAACTTCAATAGACTGAACTTATAAAAAGGAAACTTGTTCCAGTAGCTATTTATAACTTAATCACCATCTCCAGAACAAAAATATCACCATGTACAATCTCCTCGGAAAGCAGCAGCCATTTCAATTCATATAGTTGCCTTCACTATAGAGTTAATCTTTTAGATCTAATCAACTAAACAAAAAGAAAATGTAACAAAACAAAACAATAGATGGAAAAAAACATAGAAAGTAAGAATAAGGATTATTTCCTGATATTGCAATTTTACAACAGAGAACCAGTCAACAATTAACTGCCGAAGGTTACGTGCTGCTGTTTTACAAACAAAGGGGGTAGATTCTCCGTAATCCAATAAATTAAGAAGGTGAAACAAAATCACCTCAGCCAATAACAGACGACGTCCATTAATTGTTCCAAAATTGCTGCAAACACTTGTTTATAAACCAAATTGAGCTCGAAAGGCATACAAAGCTAGCCCCTCCCGTAAATCCAAATTCAAAGTAGACCATGCATCATAGAATGACCAAAACACTGTATGGGTGCCTCCCCGGTAACAAATTCCTACAATTCCAGGAGTTAACCAGGACACAGCGCATACCGCTGCACAAGAATGAACGGAGCACAAGACACAAAGCACCAAGAGCATAACAAAGTTCTGAAATCAGTCATAATGAATGTTGAAAGTGCATATCAACTTAGAGATGCCCAATCTGGATGTGGACATTCATATATCCAGTCAGGTCCTGAATATTTTACACAATGCAGCCATAGACCCTCTTCATTTCCTTCATACCTGCATTTTGAAATAACAAGGGGCATCAAGCCAGATATGAGAAAGGCTTCCACAACCAAGAGCAAGCTCACAAGTTATACTTTTTACAACTGAAACAACCACCAGACTAGTCTAGCCACAATTCACAATAGCCCTCAAAAAACAAACTGAGGGGTAGCCCACCAGCTTACCAACCATCTAGTCATAAAAGAAGACAAGATCTTAGATGAGCAACAATGAAGATTTGTCTGGAAAATACTCAGTAAATATAGGCTAAAGCGCACTAGTAATTTTACACACAGTACCAGTAAGCATGTCAGTGTTTTGATGATTTTCTGGTGCCAAGATGACCTTGAACTATTGGAACATAGGATATTTAACATTTCCGCCTACATTTTCCATAGCAAACAGTTGGTATACTGATCTTGGTGGGCATTATATTCATCTCAAATTCTTTTGTCTAACTTTTACTCTATTTTGAAAGTGGTTTGTGCTTAATCTTCGGGTTTAGGATAAGATGGCTCCTGACTAAATTATATTGTTCTAAATCACACAGTGGGAAAGGAAGAGCTGTTACCTAAAGTTTGAGCATCTGGCTAGAAGCAGAGGGATTCATGGAAAGGGTACAACAATGGTGTTGTTCCCTTCAGTGAAAAACAGCCAAGATGTTGTGTTAGCCAAGAATGTGAAGTTTTTTAAATGCAAACAAAAGGTGGATATTAGTTGTTCTGGGAATCATAAGCAAGAAAATTCATTATTTTAGATTAGCTCATAGGTCTAAATGGCATAGGCATAGTAGAAGAGAGAGCGGTCATTGTGGAACAATTGGCTTAAGTAGCAAACCTGGATATAGCTAAGAAGGAAGATGTCTCTTGGCTTTCAGAAATCAAGGTATTTTAAGGTTTAAAAAATTCACAATAAATGTACCCTCCAAATACTCCTTAAGCAAATTTCTATGTTTCAATAGTACCAGGTCAAACTGAATCCAAATACCATTAAGAGTACTAACAGGTTCACTTGTCAAAATTTAAGGGTCACCACAGACCCTCGACCTGTATGGACAGTAACTCTAAGGTTGAATGTGCACTCAAGAATGGACCTGTCAAGAATTATGCAATACAGAGACCATCCTTACCCTTTCGGAGCAAGATTTGGACAATTTGTACACATAGGATCAATGCTGAAATCTTCATTAGAGTCATTTGCCATGTCACTAGTTCGAGAGATGGGATCTGGAGGAGAACATGATTTTGTTGCAGCTCTATCGGCGCTCAATCCTTCAGCAGCGCGACTAGACACGGATTCAGACAGGTAGAGCATATCATTGGCTATGGGATGACCTGTATATTGCAGATGCACACGTATCTGTTGCGAAGAAACTTTCATTAGGTATAACAAGCTAATTATCCTTATAGAGAATTTCCACTGCTCGAACCAACGCAAAGACAAATTCCAGAAACCACATTCACTAGAAATGCCTCAACCAGAGAATATCAAATAGAAATGGCCATTAAAATGGAGGACAAAAGGTACCTTATATTAAAGGAATAAATCATTTGAAGAAGCAATTTAATAAAAAATGATATCTATTACACGCTAATTATGGATTATGAAAAAAGAAAAAAAATTAAGAGCTAGAATGATAAGCAGAGGTATAACTCAAGCAAAAAGATTATTCAACTCAAAAAATATATAAATAAAGAGCAATGAGATCTTCAACAAAATGCACAAAGGTCTCTTTTGAATAAGTTGAGGAAAGACTAAAGAGTGGACATAAATGATATGAGAAAATTGTCAAAATCACATTTCAATCTTAGTTGTGCGGACTCTTCACTTTTGATGCCGCACCCGTCTCGGATTCTTCAAAAATACACTACTTTTGGCTAATCCAACACGCACCCGTTGGCATTTTTGAAGAGTCCGAGCAACATAGATTTCAATTACCTGATGTGTCCTGCCAGTCACGGGTTCGCACAAAACGATGCTTTGCTTCCCATTGGTACTAATCCTTGTAAATTTCGTACAGGCAGCCTTCCCCTTCAGTGAAGCAGTACTATTTCCCTGGTTGTCCCCCACCTACTAGTATAATTTGCCAAAGATTACTAGCAAGTAATAATATCAAACAAGAAACAGAAAGCCGCATAACAAAGTCTGTTCTCCAAAGCCCAAAGCACAATCAAATGGTTGAAAAAACCCGCACAGCAAATCATTCAGCAACACAATTACAGGAAAAAGGAAAATTAATTGCTGATTTACGTCCAGCCCTGCATTGAAATTTTGATCTCCACGGGTGGATGAGTTGGACCATGATCTCCCCACCCAATGAAAAAGGACAAAAACAGTTCTCAACTAAAATTTTGGTGGTTCAGCATATCTGATGCAACAGTAGAAACTGAGTTGCTGCTAGTAGGAACAAATGAGTGGTAAAGATTTGCAAGATAAGAACTTCAATGGATTTAGGCTCCAAAATGACAAAGCAAACTTCAAATAGAAACAAAAGTACAGAAGCAAAAATATCCCAGAAGTCAGAACTAAATAACAGTTCATAAAAGCTAAGAAGAGAAACATATGATGCGTGTTCATTTGGACAAAAGCCTACATATCATATTTTGTCTTCTAAAATGTTGTTCTGGTCTCAGCTTTTAACTTTCCTGGACTTTGTGATAGAAACTGGTGGAAAAGCGATGTGTAAGAATAAGCAAATCAGCCAGCTTAGTATTGTAGATAAATATAATTGGTCTTATCATTTAGTGATAGACTAAGAGTAATAAATTTAAGGATGGAAAATATAGGGGGGCAAAATGAATCCTTCAAGTTTTCTAGAAACTAGCTTAGATACTGGAAAATTCACAATCACTATGTTGCGTTACTTGCAACAAGAAAATTTAATAATTTTGCACGATTTCCATAAAAAAAATGAAGCACCAAATCTCTATAAAGAAGAGACAATCTTCTCTTTATAACTTTTTGGTACTAAAATCCTTCCGTCTGCCTGCCCAATTGGTAGCCACCAAACAGGAGGTTTGGGGGGGGGGAGGGGTTTGATGTAGCTTCTCTTTTAAGAATATAGGGTCGCCATTTGGTTCTAAGATATAGATACTGAACGAGAAATAGTGTAAATCGTTATTCCATCGTATGTGCAATATTCAAGCATTCTGCAGCCGAAAAGAAAGCTTCGAGTCCTAAAGGAAGCTTCCCTCAAGATTGGTAAATTGTATGTTCGTAGCTGTTACTTGTTCCAATACAAAAATGCAGGTCATGCTCTATGCTGGAGCTGAATCAACCAATATCATAAGTTGAGCCAAATTTTATAAACAAGAGACAAAAAGCTAAAAGAGCAAATCTACTAGAAAGAGCCAGCAGGCACTAGTAATATACACACTTCAAGGAGACATCTTACCTCAACTGTGCTCCTCCCTTCTCGAGCATTGTAACTGACATTAGCATTCACAACTTGCTAAGGAAAGAAGCAAGGAGAAAAAACAAGTCAATAGAAAAAGTAGAAAAGGTCATTTTGAGGGAGAAAGATTTCAAAAGAGAAGTAAAGAGGGGATGCTAGGGGAATGAATAGCGAGATGAACAGCCTGGCTTTTACAATGAATACCTGCTTATCTGGGAATACTCCAACTACTTTTGCAATATACCGTTTCTGCACTGCCCCTGATTCTATCTGAAAAAAGCAAGGTGTGTACTTAATAAGGCATTAGAAACAGCTATTCAGTTAGCAACTTAACATAAGATATGACACAGACAGCCTAGGGGAATCGAAGGATGGAATCAAGCACAATATTGGTTTCCTGGATGGAAATATGGATTTCTGCATCTGAAATACATTATTTTAACTTTACAAGTTCTTACAGACTCTTCCACCCCAACCATTTCAAAGATCAATTTTGTAGCAAATGAAGAAATCACTAGATACTCTTCTGAAATAACTGGAATTTTGTAGCAAAATATCCAGGCCGCGCAATTATCACTGTCCAAATAACTGGATTTGGGTTAATTTTAACCTGAACCGGTTCTACTTGCAGAAGTGCAGTGAAGTTTAGCAGCTGAGACAAATAACAAGAATAGGAGAAGAAAACAAATTCAAGAAATGTCACCAAAAAATCCTACACGTAACTCAAAGGTACTTCTCTCAAGCAACAATGCACTTGAACCTCATAAGGGTCATGTGAAATTGGGTGCCAAAATATATGTATAAACCAAGAAACTTCTGACAAAACTTCAACCCCATAAGAATACTGTATTTCCAATGAAGGGAGTTATTCACTGGAATACCTTCAATGACCCAAAATAATCACTAATGATTTATTCAAATAGCTTGAGAAGATTAAAATAACATACCAAACAAAATAGAAGATAGAGATAACATATCTGAATCTTTTCCTCAGAAGAAAGGATAACCTGTCTAAATCCAAAAACAAAAAGGTATTCCACATCCTACACGTCCTACCCCAGACAAGTTAATAGGTCAAATATCAACTCTATACATCAATTATACACCAGTTGTTTCATGAGCTCAGATATTGATGCCAAAATATCAAACAATAATTTTTAGGAACCTCTGCTGTAGAATTTTAGGAAGCAGACAATAGTCCCCATGTAATAAAACCAAACATCAATTGCAAGATATTCTACCTCTTATTAAGAAAATTTTGGAAGAGCTAACAGTATCCATAAACAAGAATTAGATTAGTTCAACAAGAGTCTCCTGACACAGATCACAAATTAAGAAATCTGAGTTGGACGAGTGAGGTTTCAAATGCCACACTCCAAATAATACTGCAATATGCTTCCCTATTCATTAGATTTAGAACTAGAAAAAAAGTTCACTTAATTTCATTTCCTGGATCACCAAGTATGATTGCTAAATCAAGCATTTAGTATGAGTATCACATATGCCAACAATCATTTTCAAAAAAATTGACAGGAACTATTATAACACCTCCTCAACAGGAAATTGCGCACACAGCTGTTGGAGTTTTACTAAATCTGGTTATATTTGGAGCTTATTTGTCTCACACCGCCAACATGTTGACAAACAGTAAGGAGAAATAGGTGTGGTTAGACAGCAGTGACGCAATCAAGATCCATTATCTTTATTGAATCCGTGATCTGTCATTGTGCAATTCATTGCATATAATCGTAAAAACAGAAAATATACCTGTTGCCTAAAGAGGTCAGCCCTAGAAGCACTCCTAGCCAAAATAAGTAGTCCTGAGACCAAGCGATCTAGGCGATGAACCGCTAATATAAGTCAAGAGAAGACTAGAACAAATTGCTACATTTGATGCAACAAGGAAAAATACTTGATGACATTATGAACAGGACAAAAAAATTATGCCCTGCTGCTGCTAATGAAACAGAGGATACGAAATAAAGGTGCCAGGCCATACTCGGCTTGTAGTATACCAACGACCGTATTCTTGCGGTATTGTCCACATGGATGCACCTACAAATGATAAGGATTGCTTACATTATACATATGGATGGTGAAGCAAGGCAAAAACAACAATATCATCAAAAATGAGTTAGCCATTCAATGCAAACATGAATACTAGATCATTGAAAGGTTATGACATAGTGAGAATCTATTTAATCAACAACCTTCAGTACTCCAAAGGAACAGATCGCAAGCATGCAATCATGTGGCAAAAGTGAAATGTGATGCAGCATGTAAATGGAGAATGGAGATAAGTGTCAATTCTGAAACAAAAGTTAAGTACTAGGTCTTTGAAATATTGGGGGCAATAGAAGAAAATTTCCACATGGATGCACCTATATGTGAGAAGGTGTTCACATTATTTACATGAATGGTGAAACAGAGGAAAAAGAGCAATTAGATGATGAAATGCCAGTTCAAACATGAGTTACGCGTCCAAGATATAAGATTTTAAAAAGTTGTGGCATTGCACAACTACCTCTTAAACTACAATTTTCTCTATATCTTCTAAGGGCCAACAAATATAAGCAGGTGTTTGAGTGTCAACACAATTAATAGTGGCTTTCAGGACCCAGGTCCTTTAGTAACAGGTCGCCTTTTTTCCTTTTGACTTGCTGATCAATATTTTAAAAAAACACTTTTTCTCTTTATTCTTACTATCTTCTGGTGAGGGTTCAAACATAGTAGATTCATTAGTCATCTAGATATAAAGAAATTTTGAGTTATGCAACCATGGGAAATACACGAGAATTAGACAAAGAATCAGTGAATCAAACTGATAAAAAAGAGAAAAGGAAAAATAGAAATATAATAATAGTGAGTATAGGAGCATGGTTTATGCACTTTCCTTTATCTGAAATAAAAGAGTTTAACGTGAGTTGAACCATTGATAACAGGAGCTAACCTATGTTCTTTAGGTCAATATTGTAATATCAGATCTAAACACAAAACTATATCATAATTTATGTCAACTTATTCAAAACAGAAAAAAAGAAATGTTCAAGTTACAAGTTTGAAAAAAAAAGAAGAAAAAAAGGTCCATAAGTGTTGCATGCTAGATTCACAGTATGCCAGCTATTTGTTCCACTTTAGTTTCAGGATTGATGGATTCTCAAGTGTGCTTGAGTAATGGCCTGATGGATCCAGTGATTGTACTATATTATCTGTCCACTCAAGGTGACCACATTTATAGCATCAGCAAGGGCACAGTGTCTTAAAAATTCACCTAATATACACAAATTATTCTGAGCATCAGTAAGTGTTGGTTCTTTTCAAAGTCTCAAATGTTCTCAAGTCTTAACATATTCCAAGCAATCTTAACATATCACTTTCTCAAGAAACAAAGATGTAACGAGAGAATCATTATTAGCTTACAGGAACAGAAGCAGGCTTGCAAACTGTCAGCACATCTGGCTCTTCACATAGTATTTCGACATCCCACGACATCACTGGTGGTTCATGCCTACAGCCTTTTGTTAGTCATATTCTCATAATTGCATAATAGAACAGAATTAGGAAATATCAAAGCAGATCTGAGTCTAAAATCTATCATTTACATGCGTTAAATTAAGAAAACCAAAATCTATTAAAGGATTGAACACAGAAGAAACCAACCAGAAGGATAGTATCGATAAACAAATTGTCTGAGGCCAGAACTTGAACAGTACGAACCTGTGCAGGAAATGGCTAATTTTTTGTGATGACTGAACTACATAAGAAACAGACACCTTTTCTCCATCAACCTGTATGCGTCCAGACTTAACGGCAGATTCCTAGCATAAGTCAAAACCATCAAATTCAGCTATACACAGAATTTGACGATCCATTAGCTACATAAATGACCAAAATATGCTCGACGCGCAACGTAAGCTGTAAATATATGCTATCACTCAGAGAATTCGACTTCACATAATTTCTTATTCAAAAACTACATTCACAGAGCAGCCTTTTAGAAATGTAACATATATCAAACAATTACTTATAATTGCAACCATTCAAGTACCACAGACACATGCATATTCAACACAGACGCACGAAATGCAACAATTAGCACCAACATACATAGTAATCACGAGGTCTTCCTTTAAATTCATCAGAGAAGAGATCAACAATTGTCTTTCCAGCCCACCTATTCTTCACCTGAAAAATCAATTTGAATTCAAATACAGGGTTTAATTAGGGTTTTGACAAATTTATTAAGACAGTGACAAAATCAATCAGTAAGAGAGAGCAGCAGTCGTACATGAGAGATGAATTCGAAGTAGTAAGGCTTAACATAGCGTATTCCTGCACAAGTAAAGCAGAAAAAAGGCATAAAAATTTGTTGCAGAAAAAAGACAGCGTAAAGTGGGAACTGAAGAGAAAAAAAGTTACCATTACGGAAGATGTAGTCATGGCGTTCCGGTGGGTTGGCGGGAGTTTGCCACACAATCTCCATATCCTCTCGCTTCCTCTTCGTATTCATGTTCATGGTGAACGGTAACCTCCCAAATTTTATTACTGCGAAAATCAATCCAAATTTTGTACGTAGTATTTTTCTATTTCGATACCAGTGTCCTTTTTTTCACTTTTTCGTAATTCATTTATCGGAAAAGAATCAGAACTACTCTTAAATTATTCAAAATAACTTAAATATACCTTAGACTATATTTTGACTCAAAAATATTCTTTCCATCAAACTATTGGATCAGACCTACCCTTCTTGTTAACAGAAGTATCTATGTGTGTGTTAAATGTCACATGGATGACATATGTGCACGTCAGACAGACCCCACCTCCACATAGACGACTATGGAAAAGGATCAAAACTATCCTTAAACTATTCGAAATAGATTAAATATACCCTAAAACTATATTTTGACTCAAAAATGTCATTTCCATCTAACTATTAGACCACACTTGCCCTTTTGTTTAACGGAAGCATCCATGTGTGTGCTAAAATGCCACATGGACTCCACATGTGCACGCCAAACACACCCCACCTCCACATAGATGATTTAAAGCCTTAATTTCACTCTTTTCCCCTCATTTCATCCTGAAAAGTATATATTGAACTAAAAAAGAAAAAACATTTGCGGAAACTTGTATACGTAATCGAATGCTGAAGAGAAATTGAAATTTGACGACCATTTCAAATACAATAAAAGAAACGATCTAAGGTATAATATAAACACATTCATTTAAATATTCTATTAACACTAATTTATTTTTTTAATTTCTCTTAATAAATTAATTTTGTTTAAACAAATCTTAGTGAAGCTTTCTTGTTGATTCAACTCACAGCCATGACGCAAAATAGCAGCCGCCGTAAGAGACCTAATATACTTATCACCGGGGAAGACGACTATGGCGGCTTCTCTGGTGGTGGTGACCGAGCTCCGCCATATCAATGTCGGCGATTTCGCTAAGGGAAAAAGGACAAATATACCCCCGAACTTTCGAAAATGGTATGTCAATACCCTTCGTCATACTTTTCGAACATCAAAGCCCTTGCCGTCCAATAATCGGTGCACATTTGCCCCTCCCACTAACGGAACACTCATTGTGTACATGTGGCGTAATCCTACATCATGACCCGGATTGACTAATTTTTTAACCCAAAATTCAAATATCCACCCAACGACCCGTTTAACCCACCTGATACACTCATTACTCACACTAATACTAACCTATCTAAAAATTTATTTTTGTGAAACCCGCCGCCGTCGTGAAGCCAAAGAAGGCACCGGCACCGGTTGGGAAGAAGGTTGCTGCCGCATAGCCGAAAGCAACAACCCCGAAGAACAAGGTTGTAGTGAAGAAGGCCAAATCCGCAGCAGCAGCAACACCAACAAAGAAAGCGAAGAAGACGGTGACTGCTCCGGCTAAAGCAAAGTGGTGAAGAAATCTGCAGTTGCTAAAGTGGAGAAAATTCCGGCGAAGAAAGTTGGGAAGAAACCAAAAACTATTAAGTCTCCGACAAAGAAAGCAAAGAAATGAAGAAATTAATCTGAATTGGGTGTTTGAATCTTTAAATTACTTTTACATTCATGGGTTTTTCATTTTTCTTCTTGGGTTTTTCATTTTTCTTCTTCCCCTTCCCCTTCCGTTTGCAGATTTTACTCGTTTTCCATAGATTCCATTGTTAGGGTTTGTTTGTTTTAGAAGTATGACTTGTGCTCTATCATTTTCATTGAACAGTTGCAGATTTGGATGAAGAAATGATGAATTAAGCCAAAATTTTAGGCGCTTTTTCTTTGGGAATTTAGAGAGTTTATTTGTGGGTAAATTGGTCGGTTAAATGGGTTATGGACGGGTTTTGAAATTTGGGTTAAAAAATTAGTCAATTCGGGTCGTGATGTAGGATTACGCCATGTGTACACAATGAGTGTTCCGTTAGTGGGAGGGGCAAATGCGCACCGATTATTGGACGGCAAGGGCTTTGATGTCCGAAAAGTATGACGAAGGGTATTGACATACCATTTTCGAAAGTTCTGGGGTATATTTGTCCTTTGTCCCTTTCACTAATGAGGAAAACTTGACGAACAGTTGGGATGACACCTTCGATTACTACTACATCAACGAAGACCTAGTAAGTCTTTATAGATTTCTTAATTTATTTTTATTTTTTTACCAATTACCCTATTTTTGTTCAAATTTTGAGCTTTTGTGGTCCCTAATCCAGAAGTTGCTCTAAATGATTGTTAAGGAAGTTTTAGATTTTATGGAAAGTTAAAGAAACATTCAATATAATATGATTTAAGGATTAGATAGCATAATTAATTTAAATTTTGTTTAAGTTGTGATCTTCAAAGTACAAGATATTAGTATCAGAATAAAACGGAATTGAATTGAGTCAATGTATATTGTATATTCATATAGATATACCCAAATAAGGAAAGGATGACATGAGGGGAAAAAGAGTGACATTAGGGCTTTAAGTTGTCTATGTGGAGGAGGGGTGTGTTTGGCGTGCAAGTGTGGAGTTCATGTGGCATTTTAGCACACACATGGATGTTTTTGTTAAACAGAAAGGCAAGTGTGGTCCAATAGTTAGACGAGAAGGGCATTTTTGAGCCGATATATAGTTTAAGGGTATATTTAAGCTATTTCGAATAGTTTAAGGGTAGTTTTGACCCTTTTCCGTAGTCGTCTATGTGGAGGTAGGGTATGCTCGACGTGCACGTGTGGCATCCATGTGGCATTTAACACACACCTAGATACTTCCATTAAGTAGAAGGGTAGGTGTGACCCAATAGTTTGACGGAAAGGATATTTTTGAGCCGAAATATAGTTTAAGGATATATTTAAGCTATTTCGAATAGTTTAAGGATAGTTTTGACCGTTTTCTGTTCATTTATTATAAGAGCTTCTTAATCTTAATAAAATAAAATAATTAATTAATTCAAAACATAAATTACTATTCAAATTATTAAATGTCTAATGATTTTCGAATATTCATAAGAGATAGTAATTATATACATAGATAATTATATAGAACTACACTTCAAATTGTTAATGAATCGTTAAAGATGGCTTATATTATTTTTAAAATGATAAAATTACTTGAAAACAAGTTGAAAACATTTTAAACTTTTATAAAAACTAATCATTTCAAAATTGTTAGAAAATGAAGAAGATACATATAAAATAAAATCTAACTCATTAAATTAATGAAATTGCAAATGTAAATATTTGTGAATGATAAGACTAACCGTCAACTGAGGAAAGCGGAACTTGAACATACAATTGATAAAAAAAAAAAAGAATAACAAAATGTACTGCCATAAAAGTTCGACATAATGATCACTGCGCCGATGTTTCATCGCTAGTCGATTTATCGTTTTTTATTTTAAAAGTTTCTTAAAAAGTAGAATAAGAATTCCCGATTGAGAAAATTTATTTGTGTAACGCACTATAAAAAAATATCTATTAAAAAAGAATTACTATCAATTAATTATGAAAGTCAATTATTTTCAGCTTTAATATGAAAGTGCAGAAAAAATCAAAGAAAGTATCTTAGTTAGAGATGTCAATGAGGTGACGTGGGTGTGGTGCGAATTTAAAGCTATACGGGATAGGGTGGGGCAGTCTCTAAGCAGATGCAGGGTGGAGCGAGTCAAAGCCCTAATTTTTAAAAATTAAGCGGATGCGAGTTTCATTCCTTCTTGTATTCTACTGCTTCTAATTTGATGAAAGTTTTTCTATTGCACTAACTACTAATTGAAAAGTTTCAAATTTTGTAGAGAACATTTTCTTTTTTAAAAATAAATTAAATTAAAACAGAGTGAGCAAAAACATGTGATAAAGCCAAACTAGTAGATTCAATAAGTATTTGTGATCTCAAGATGGTAAAAAAATATCATATATGTAAAGTCCTGACATGACGAAACAGAGGTCACAAAAAAAAACATCGACTTTGCTTTCAACGTCAACGTGCATCATTCGCTTTTGCCTTTAATTTGTTCAAGTAAAATCATTAATATCTCTCGTTAGTTCAACAAATTTTATGGTGTTCTAACAATTTAGTTTAGACTTTAAATTCGATATACCACATTGGTCTGTAACGTTGGCCAAAAATTTAATAACAATATAACTTACTCTATGTATGTATCAGTAATAATTTAAGTGGGGTGAGACGGAATAGATTTATACCGGCAGAACAGGACAGATTAAAAATAAAAGAAAAAATGAAATGCAGGACAAAACGGGACAGATTAAAAATAAAAGAAAAAATGAAATGCAGGACAGAACAGGGCAGGTCAACAATTTTATGAGCTGAACTAAATTCGTCTAGTACCCGTCCCGCATTGCCCCACTATCATCCCTAATCTTAATCAAATAGAAACTCTTATGGAATTTAATTCACGACTTTAATCTTAAGTTAGAAGATTATAGCTCTTGAACGAAATCAAAACATCCAATAGTGTTTTGTAGTGTTTATGCACATATAAAGTAGTCTTATTTTTATTTTTATTTTCATTAAGTGTTCGATATTCGTATTGAAGTTCAATTATTTTAGATTTGCATCGCATAGGGCCCCATTCATAAAAAGGACCGTATAAAAAAAATACATAACTCGAACCAAGACCTCTAATTAAAACAGACCACATCTTTGTGGTAGCATAAGGTAGCCGTTTTGTGGTTATCACAGGGAAAAAAAAGCTAATTTTTCAATGTCCTTCTATCTGGGAAATAAAAAGAGGATTTTCGCAAATAGTTACTATAGGAAACTTAATTAGGCTCCTTAGCTATAACTTGTCTAGTTGCACTCCATATTTATAGTTTCAGTAGCTATGAATATTTTTGTTTGTATATTTCGCATGAATTTAATATTATATACAATTTGTTTTTCAAAATTTTTAATGAATTTAGGCGGTAATTTTGGTTGGGAAAAAGGAAAACAATCTCATAAATCACGGAATGTATCTCATTAGAGTTTCATGCCAAATATGACTCCCTCCATACTAACAATTGTTTATTATCAATTATTTTGTATTTATATTTGTATATATTGACTTATTTGAGTTAGATATTGCGTTTACTGAAAATGTATAAATTACACATTTATTTTGCACAAGTATAATTTTGTTGATATAATTTTTAGATAATTGTCTGAAAATTATAATGATTCCGTATATGTAATAAAATATAATTTACATACAATACGTATTTATATGAAGTGACTACTAGATTTATTATTATATGTATTATTATATGTATAATTAATTGTTAGACTTATACCGTTAGGAATTTTTCATAACTTATACAAATCAAATGTATCAACAAATCATATATACAAAAAAGTTAATTGACAAATATAAATGAATTTATTGTATATGTACTACTGATGAGCAAAAAAATTATACAATTAAATGTATATATTTGTATAAATTTGGGTTGATTTATAAGAATCAATTGTGCATCTGAGGTATTATACGTATAGATGACTCTTGGACTTATACACTTAAGAATTATTCATAATCTATACAAATCAATTGTATCAATAAAAAGGCCAGCAGGCCACAAAAATTTAATTAAAAAAAAATAAAAAATTGTATCAATAAATCATATATACAAATAAATTAATTGATAAATACAAATGATCGAATCTATCGTATATGTACCATTGATGGACAAAAAAGCATACAATTAAATTTATATATTTATCTAAAATTAGTCTGATTTATACGAATCAACCGTGCATTTGAGGAACTGTCCTCCAATTCACATACCGTGAAGCACCTAAATATTTGATTTTAAACGCAACACTCTTGGAAGGAGTTTGTTCATTCGGGATTTGTATGTATCTATGGAGATATCTGGAAAAAAAATAAAATCTGAGGAATATACAAATATAAATAAAAAACAATAGATTGAAACCGTCTGAAGAGATAAAGAAATAAAAAAAAATATCACAAGAAGTTATATGAAATTGTGGGGGCACGATTTGAGAGGGAGACACTGATTTTTTAAATTTGAAAAATCTGATTGTGCTTGAGTGAATTAAGGAAAAATTTAGTAAAAAGTTTGTAATGAGAGAGAAAAGGTTATTTGTATAATTAGGAAAAGCGGAATATAATACAGTATACAAATCAAAAGTTGATCCTAGTAAATAGGATTAAACGTTGGTGGCGAGAAGTAATTAGCAAAAATTATAGCTATTATAACTAATTAACTAGTATATTTATTTGTTTACTCATGTAATTTCCCAAATAAAAATGATACAAACCGCATGAGATGATTTCTCACTCGTTCCCACCATTTTAACTAACCATAAGTTGTTACTTCCTTATTTTCTATTTAAGTGATTTATTTTGAATTTTATGGTTTTTTTAAGTTAAAATTGTAGCACTCCTTCTTTAGAGGCATACAAGACAAGTTTTTTTAACTTCTCAATTTTTATTTTGGCACTCTATCTCAACTTTGTTCTATTTTAAAATACAAAATACTAGTAATTTTTATGATTTTTTTATGCTCTTCAACTGTAGTTTGCATTTTATCGATGTTTGTCTGTTATTTTTTGTAAAAATGAAAATAAAAATCGGCGAATCCTTCTTCTTTTTTTTGTTTTAAAAATATTTTTTGAGAGTTTTCTCTATATTTTTGCGGGAAAAGATGAAATTGCATGATTTTTTTCTTAAAAGATTATTGACAATCCGACGAAATCTGTCGCGTTTAGATATTTTTAGTAATGTTATTAGTAATGAGCAAGAGTTCTTTTTTACTCGTATTGAAGACGAGTTCTTTTTATCCATATTGAATTGAATTAAAAATTAAAAATCAAATATTTAGTCAAGATAATCAAAATGATCTTATATAAAAAAAAGAAAATATGTGATATTATTTAATTTTATTAAATATTTAAATGATACATGAAAAACCTTCAACAAGTACGTGTTGATAAATATAAAAATGGTGTGAAACATTCCCTTCTTCACTTATTCTTTTAGGAGTTGTTTGACGTGAGGTATAAATTGTAATAATCTCAGAATAAAATGTAGGATTATTTTAACTTGTGTTTGATTGGAGGTATTAAATAATCATGAAATTATGTATCCCATCATTTATACCATATTGATATAATAAGTTAAAATAACTTATCCTTATATAATTAACTCCAAAATAACATATTTTCAACCAAACAACCCTTTAATGTTCTGATGCTTTTTATCGTCTTCATCGATAAAACAAATACCTACCGTCAAAAAATGCACCATAATTCTACCATTAAAAAGGGGGAAATAAAAGCAAGAAAAAAAGAGAGAGTAAGAAATAACTTCTCATTTTAAGAAATAGTCAAAAATAACTTGTCATTTTTTTTTTGTTCCTCAACACACACTCATTATGTCACGTGGTAGAAAAAGAACATAGTAGTATTAGTTCGAAGTTGATTAGGAGTGATAAAACCTCTACAAAGTATAAATATTTTCTTGAAAATAAAGTATAATTTTTTTAAAGACAATCAATTACGTACTATCTCTTTCTCATACAAGTATATATGAAGAATTATTGTAAGGTAATATCATAATCAGTGGCGGTTTTAAAATTTTAAAGCTATGAGTGCTCTCTTAGCTTAAGAATGGCGGAGTTTAAAATATAAAAAGAAAACATGTTAAGAGCGAGATTCAAACTCAGACTCAGCAACACAAAAAATAGTCTTAAGCACCCACAATGAACCAATCAAGTTTCATATAACTCTAGAGAAAATTTCTTATAATAATAAATGTGGACCAGGGGATAGAGTACATTCCTCGTCATACCAAAAAATATCACTTTCATAAAGAGAAGTAAGGGATTGAGAGTGCGACACATTCAAATTTTGAGATTCAAATTTTATTTAGCTATCATAAACAAAAGTTATCAGAAAATTATTTTTAAGAATGTTATAAAAGATAAACCGGATTAATAGGATAAATACTATGTTAGACATGGTACTCTAAACTATCACCACCCTTATTCTATCAAAAATCAAAACAATGCTCAATTATTATTAATCTTCCATCATAATTCGTGTTCTCCATATCGTCTTATCTAATGTCATGTTTTTGATAAGCAGAAAAATACTTCATATCATTTCTAATCACTTTTTTCCTATACTTCTTCGGCCTGAATGCACCTCTTTCCATACTCACCTTATTCAACTTCTCACACCTTCTTATTGGATTATTTGTACATGTATCTCCTCTTCACATGCACAAATAATCTCAACTCTGCTTTCCTCATCTTATCCACCACAGAGGCCATACTCTTGTCTAAAATGTCTTCATTCTTAGTTTTATCCTTCTAGTATGCCAACACATCCATCTCAGCATTCTCGTTTTCACAACTTGCATTTTCTAAATATGTAAATTTTTTACTAACCAATACTCATCCTCATATATGAAGATCGTTTTAATCACCACTTCATAGAAATTACTTATGAACATTATATTGCACGAATTCAAAATTAAATGGATTAGCCATTATTTTAGTAGTACTAAAACAATAGGCGTTAACCATGGTCCATGAGTATAATTGAAGAGGAAAAATTGGGTAGAGATTGGTCGTAAGTCCTAACCACAGCTCTAATTGCCGCGTGGGGAAGTGTATTTAATCAGGGTTAAGCATGCTGCTGCAACAATATAATGGCATTTAATGACATTTATCTCCTTTCTCTATCTACAAACATTCCGCGAGAAAAACCCGGATTCTCTTTATTCATTCTTTCACTCGTAAATTCTCACACACTCACTCTCTCTCTATACAAATGCATGTTGAGCTTTCACTCTCTACACAGAGGGTGCACGCGTCCGGAACCGACTCTCTTTCTCTCTCTCTCTGTAGGCCTCTTTAATTTCCACTCTCTCTGTCTGCAGTTTTGCAGTCTCTGTAGCACAGTGTGTGCGGGACGAGCTTGCTCTCTCAACAAAGTACCGTACGTGTATGTGTGTATGATCATCGAAATCTCGACCTTCATTCATATTTACTGCAATTATACATACAGGCTTTTCTTTTGTTTGCTTCCACTGTTTTGGTATTTCTGGCGTTTGTTGAAACTGTGTTGTTTGTCTCATTGAGACTCAGAAAAAAGCTTATTTGCTTTTGCAAACTCTGCACATTTTGTCTCTGTTCATTCCACTTTTTTCTTACTATTTGAATGTGTTCTTAATTATCTCGGTCTTCTGTTACTGTGTATAAGTATATAACTTCGGTCTTCTGTTGCTTTCTTCTTCGTCTTGTTCGGCGCTTCTATTGATTTGATGTTTGAGTTTATAGCATTTTTCATTTAACTTCTCAAAAAGTATGTAATATATATATATTGCTTTATGTCAACTCATACTTTTTAAGTTTATCAAGTCATTTCACGCATCTCTCATATCACTTTTTCCTTTTTCTCTCTGTGATTTCAGTCAAAGACCGAGTCCCAGCTGATTCAGCAGTTCTTTTTTGAATATCTGTGAAAAGTTCCGCCGTCAGCTGGACCGGCGACAGTGAATCGGCTCTTCGTGTGTTGTCTCTCTCCTGAAACTTCCTTCCGTCACTTGGAGTCGAAGCATTCATCAGTAAATTTTTGCGAGTTTGCGTCTTTGGGAGGCCGGAGCATATAATATATTTGTTGATTCGGTTTCATAATGAGCTCTCAATCATTGAAACGGCGAACCAGAATCGGTTTGACCTCCGCCGTGTTCGCGTTCTTTCTTCTCTTAATCATTGGACCGGAGTTTTTTACAGGTGTGTATGCATTGTATTTACGATGAGAAATAGTTTATCTGAAAAATCACATGCTGTGCACAGCTGTGGGAGAAAGAGAGAGAAGAAGAAGATAGTTATGTATGGGGTCGGTTTTCAATGAATGAGATTGCATTTATTTGTTAGGTCTGCTTGTTCTATGGTTTATTATTTGCACACGAGGATCTTTCCATTATTTATTTGATTAGTTAGCTTTTTCATCCCCTTTTTAACTACAAAACTGTGTACATTAAATTCTGTAGACGGCTACAGCTTTTGATTTTCATCCATCCATAGATTTTTTTCTTTAATGCTTCATAAATCGACTTTGATTTCAGGCAGACTTATTGGTCCCAATTTCATGGCGGAAGCAAATTCAGCCGTCACTGGAAACACCAATGTTGGTCCTCATCGCAAGCTTCTTAATCAAGGTTAGTCCAAAAAAAATTCAGTTGTATAACTCGACAAAGAAAAACGATTTGAAATTTAAGTTTGCTCTACGAAATCCCCCTTTTTTGCTTTAAGGTACGGCCCTAGACAGCCCAGCAGCAGGCAGGCAGCGTTCTGTTTACTGTACAATTTTTTGCTTTGTAGGTGGCGCACGTCAGTTTTTGTTTTCTCATGTCTATTGGTCATATACTCACAATACAAATATTTGTCATAGTAACCCATAAGTTGAGGAAAAGGTTTAAACTAATTGAAAGGGCAAAAAGAAGAAGAGGACAAAATATATAAATGCATATTTACTTGTTTGCTTTATTAGTTTCTGCTCTGGTTACATTGTATTACTTTGCATGCATTTTTCATAATCTGGGAAACTGCTACTGCAACTTCAGTATTTTTCTATTTTTCTGCTTATAAGTCTATGTCTCGTGCCAGATATGTAATATCACTTTCCAAACGATTCTTTTGACTTTAGAAAGTTGAAACAATTCTATGCAGTCTGCATTTGTTTTATCTACTAATAAACAGAAAAGAGTAAAATAAAATTGTAGCCTAGTGTTTCCAATTTGTGTGGTATTAAAAGAATATTTGGCATCTCTTGTCTTCTATCACTGCTCTACACATATGGTGTATTTGCTCTGTGTTTCACGTGCACATTGCTGTCCTCCCATTAAAGATACTTGAAGGAAACATAATTTAAACGCCCCAATTCCCTATATCAGCATTTCTGATTGTTCCGTCCCTTTCGATTTAGGCCAAAATAGTCTTGATTATCTTTAGCTATTGTAATAGATAACATTACCTTATTTTTCAAGTCTCTTATTTGAAAAGGCATATACATGTAGATGACCATTTAAAGAATATTTAATCCATGTCCTAAAACTTGAACTCATACCAGCAATATTATTTATTGCACCCATCAATGCTCAAGTTACAGGGTCAAACCCGACCCAACATTTGATAGGAAAAAAGGAAACAACCAACTACCTACTTGGAAAAGGACCAACTTTGAATTTTTTGGTTACTTTTTGACATTATGTGCAATTGCTTTTTGGTGCAGGGAATGAAGTGGAAACAAACCGGATATGGGGTGACAAATGTTCAAAATCTGATATTGTGATAAATCAGGGACCTACAGCACCTCTACCCAGTGGGATACCCACGTACACAGTGGAGATAATGAACGTCTGTGTCTCTGGCTGTGACATCTCCGGCATCCATCTCAGCTGTGGCTGGTTCAGCTCTGCTCGTCTTATTAACCCTCGCATATTCAAGCGCCTACATTTTGACGATTGTCTCGTCAACGATGGGAAGCCTCTTATTAATGGTCATACTATATCCTTCCAATATGCCAATACTTTCCGTTACCCACTCTCTGTTTCCTCTGTTGTCTGCTGAAGGGTCTAATAGCATACACTTAACACTAGTTAGAAAAAAACACTTAAAACAACAATGATTTAATATAGCTAGATAGCCTTTAGGGGAAAAGCATTTCCAGTAGCTCTTTTTTCTTTTGGGCTTTTATAGATTGAGAACACCGCCTAGCTCCTCCTTGATTTGTTTCTTTTACTTTGCGTCTATTTGCAAGGACGTGGAGATGCAGACTAATGGATGAGTGTTTGCTGCCGAAAAGTAAGAAAATTCTGTTCGTAATTCTGGAGATCTTCTTGTTTTGAAAGGGTCTTGACTTTTTGTTCATATCAGAGTGACTTAACTAAGGAAAGAAAGCTAAATGCAGCTGTAATTTTTGGGTTTTGAATATAAAGTATACAACTCTTCTCGAGTGTTTCTCTTTATTTGGATCACTGTACATGCTCAGAATGATTGTTGTTGAATCTTGTTTCGTATTCTTTGACAACACCTAATTACAATGGATTTTGACGAAGTCAATTATTCATTTAACAAGTCTTAATATTGACCTGTCAACTTGTTTCATTGTTGATGAACTTGGCTTTTCGAAAATTCCAAACTATAGATTTGGGTCAGTGGCAATTTTTAAATAGAACATAAGAATTATCATATTGTTCA
>JAJOOR010016735.1:0-25693 GCA_036250505.1 Solanum acaule
AGCTAGTTTGAAGTGTTGGATTGCTTTCCTCCAAGACTTGGTATGTCCTCATGGATTCGAGGATAAGACTTTTAAGTTCTTTGTTCATGTAATAGACTTAATAGACTTTTTTTTGATTGTAAAGGGCCGTGTCCCTACTTATGTTTTGTGACTGTGTCTAAGATGGCCATGTGAGACTTAGACTTCCGCTGTGTGTTTTTAAAGTTGTTTTAATGAAGTTTAAATGTGTGGATGTAAATAAGTTTTTTTCATTCCGTACTATTTTCATTATTGAATGCAATGAATGACTATGTGGCTCGTATAAGACCCCTTCGGGGTCGAATACGCCATGTTACGACTAGGGGGTACTCTCGGGTCGTGACAATAAAATCCAACGAAGAGTTGGGGTCAAACTCACATGGAGAGGCACGCGTTCAAATTCAGTTATGAAGTACAAATGTGATTTAAATAGCTATAGGAATATAAATTATCAGAAAATACAAAGTAAAAAATGGGTGACAACAAATGTCAGATGGGGGTTTTGGCTTGCAATTATCAGCTATAACTCTGTCAAAGAACAATGAAATAACAATATAGTGAGGAATTCTCGGGATGTGATCGATTATAGGCAAATTTCGCTATATGGGTAATTGAAACTACTAATAAATAGCTAACTATCAGTGGGTAGGCTGGGCAATGAGTGAAATAGCTTTCTCTCGAATAACTACTTCGATTTAAGTGTTTTCTCTCGAACATCAACAAGGTTAACATATAAGAACAACCCACAACCTTAATACATCCTCTCTCTCGAGCAAGATGGATAGTATTTGGGTTTGGGATTCACTCTTTCGAGCTGAACCCACATCAACCCAATACCTACTAATTATTAATCAAAAGCTTTGGTTAAAAAACCTCTTTCTCAAGCAAGCTATGAACTCAAAGTTAGAACTGCATTAGCAACTACAATTCATAAATAAAAACACAGCTAATGATTAAACCCACTTCAATATAGCATTTAAATTAGTAATAAACAATATCCATAAGCTAATTCAACCCATACTCACATAATCACACCCCAAGAATTGGGGTTTTAACCACAGATCATAAAAATAGAAAAACGGTTACCAAATGCATTAGCCATGATCTGGGTAAGAGTCTCCAAGCCTTTACAATGATTTCTAAGATTGAAATTCAAAAACCCACTTGCAAATCCTCCAAAATTGTACCATTCGAACTCAAAAATTCAGAGAAAACTCTAAGTCTAGAATGGGAACTGTAATATCTGGGAGAGAACTCCTCAAAATTACATTTAAAATCCAATTTATAGTTTCACAAAATTTGGCTGAAAAGCCATTAGGCGAGGTAAGTCGGGATCGCCGAGTGGTTAAGCGGTCTTCCCTTTTCTCTCTTCCATTGCCTTTTCACATTGGTTCTCAGCATCCTCAAGTCCTGTAACTTTGGGCGATCCATTTTTTCATCGCGGAACCAATCGACGATTAACTGACTGCCCATTTCTATCGCCGACTTGGTTTCTTCCTTCAGGGCTGACACGCAGGAACTTTAGGCGGTCTGAAGAGCCACTAGGCAATTTGCCGGTGGTCTTGGCGATTACCATGAGTGCTCTTCTTTACTTCTTCAGCTTGTTTTGTTCCTTTTTTACTGTTAGTGTCCTTACTTTGCTCCTTAGTCCACATACCTGAAAATCAAGGCTTTAACATCAGTTTATAGCATAAATTAGGCATTTGAGGACACTAAAACTATCAAAACAAAGCCCTAAATTAGTTCAAATCTTAGACTCATTAACACCCCTAACTTAAACTTTTGTTTTTCCTCAAGTAAAACTCAAGATCATCAGTTCAATAAGGATGTCTACAAATAGTGTTGCATAAGACTCAACATAAATGCACAAAACAAGGTTCAAATTACTCATACAATGATCAATTGTGCACTCAAAGATTCAAAATTATCAAAGATGCTCAAGTTTACAATACTTGCTTCAAATGTAAGTTTAAGCTCAACAAAGGTACTCAAATGCCCTCACAACAAAGATGATTCCATATTCACACAAAATTTCTCAACAATTTAAAGTCCCGGAATCACATACAACTCTCACACTCACAAAGATGAATACATGCATGACTCCATCCATAGGTTTACCCTTATTTTCCAATCAACATTCGTTTCAGCTCACTCAAGATTACAAAGGTATTTTCAAGGTTTGTAACGTGGCTAAGTGTAAATGTATGGTCATTTAGGCGTAGTGTCTTCTACCTTCATGAAGTATGGCCTGAACATCACTTTTTTCCTCTTATTTATCATTTCAAACATGTTCAAAATCCACCCTATTATTCAAATTCATATGAACCACATTATACCCCATTTCTTTAGCAATAATCACTACTTTATTTCACAACTTTTTCGGTCTTTTTTCTTTTCTTTCTTCTTTTTCATTTCCCTTTCTTTTTCTTTTTTTTTTACATGAAGGCGTTCCATCTTTTTCAAAGCAATCACAAAATGGGGGATTTCTCACACTTCTTGACTTTCCTTCTCCTTTCACCACACCCCCAACTTAGGCTTTTGGCCTAAGTTGTCTATTCAAGCAAACCATACTCCATGAATGTTATGGGTGAATAGATAAAAAGAGGGCACAATTGCTCAAGTTTCTTCCAGGAAAAGGGTAAGGCTCAAAAGGTGCCAAGCAAGGTTCACACATCTCACAAAGTTGGCCACAAAAGAGGTATATTGTCAAATTGGTTCAGTCTTCAAAATTCTTGCCTAAGATCATTTCAAGCGCTTGCATCACTCAATCAACTGGACTAACGGGACAAATTCTAGGTGTCATAACACACGATGTTCCAAGTAATCTCACCACGTAAGGCATTAGTATCAATATCAAACAAGACTCCACATTTTCTAGCTAGTGTGCAATGTTCATCACGAGAGACTCATTCGACAACCGGTTAGTCACAACCAGATGCTAAAAGTTCACATATTGCCTATGTAACTTTGTTTGCCTCATTGTAGCCGTACATTCATTTTGTTCAATTAGGAGCACTATTCAAGTCATCGGTATTGACCACAATCGACACTCAAATTTTCACAAGAACAACCACAATCACACACAAAAGAGGTGGCAAAATTAAGTTAGGCTCAAAACCATTTTCATTTAAAACAATGGGCCACAAGCTCAAACATCCTCAATATCAAAATTCAACAACCAAGAAATATATATCAATAAACCATTATTCACAAAACAGTCACAAGACAGGAGGTGGGTATGGAAATACTTTACCCCACCCAACAAAAATAAGCAGTTATCCTGAAATGTAACTAAAACAAAACAAAGTATAACAAGATAACAAAGAGGGAGGGGAAGAATCATCCTTCTAGGCTAAGCCTGGGGTGAAGTGTGCATCTTAGTCACCCTGTTTGTCTGGGAATTAGTGCCCGGGGTCACACTCTTAGGTTAGGCATCAGTGCCTGGTGTGTCGTCAGCCTATTCTCCACTGGAGCCTTCCACATAAATATCTTTGAAGGAGGCCTGTCTAGCTGTCTCGAACATAGCACCCTCTAGATCGACAAAGTCCTCATAAATAGCCTCATCTCTCACCTCAAGTTGCTCCTCATCTGTCTCGGCCTCAGACTCAACAACAGCAACATCAGCCCTAGTATCATCTCCGGTGGTAGTCGGAGGTACCTCAACACAGGCTGGAACATCAACACTCGAATCATTTGGATCTCCACCATCCCAAATAGCAAAGTGAAGTCTGTGGACTTCAGATGGTCCATATCTTTCCTCAGCTCAGAAACATCAGATTTCAAAGTCGTAACTGTATCAGTAACACTCTACCCTCTCTCACAAACCTCTACTCTCATTGTGAGGGCATCAATAGAAGCCCTGATAGGTGTCAGTGCAACATTAATAGCTCTTTCAATCATCTAGGGGACCTCGACCTCTAGCCGAGAAGCATGCACATCGGCAGAATGGGCTAGGTTCCCCATCTTGAGAAGCATGGCCTGAGTGATCGGAGGCCTAGAGATGGAAGTGCCATTAGCAGACCTAGCGGGAGGGGGAGCAGAGGAAGTACCTGGAGTGCCAGAAGGAACGGAGTTAGAGGTACCTAAAGGCCTAGAGGCCGGAGTAGGTAAAGTTGCCTCTGCAGGTATCGCATCAACATCAATCTCCGGAGATGTGTCTACCGGAGCTGCTCTCCTTCTGTCGGCCTCATCTCGTGTGTACTCAGCTTCAATACGCCAAATGTCTGTAGAAGATATGGATGTGATCTCAACATCCATATTCTAATCTCGAGAAACATCGGCCTGACGACATAGCTCGGTGCTTAACACCAGAAATGGCAGTGATGTCTGTCTCTGTTTGGACCTCATGACCATCTCTTGCTCAATAATCAACCCTAAATTTAGCCTCTTCCTAGCTATGATAGACCCAAGGCAGGCCGCCTTTGGATGGCGGAGAATGGAATCAATTTGTGACGGCATGACTATGCTGCTGATGAAGCCAAACCAGTACCAAGCTACTATGTTTAGGTCCTTTTTCTCTATTGGCGCTTCGGCCTCAATCCACCTCGGGGTGGTGTCAGAAATCAAGGGGGCTAGCCAACCCTTCAGGTCATCTAGAGTGTTTGTAGTAATCATACTCTGGTACTCGTGCTCAAAGTCTGTAGCCCTCTCAAACACAATGTTGATATCATTGCTGCTGCATCTTACTTTCTTCCCTCGAACCATCACAAACTCTACTGGTCTGAAGGCACTGGCCTTCTTCTTCCCATGAGTTACCAGATCACTATAAGCAGCATAAAACTCCCGGACCCATGTAGGAATGTATGGGACATGGGGCCTGGTGAAGACCTCGAACCTGTAGAACCGAAGAGTATCCCACACTGTTAGATGCCTGTCCACTACACCATCTGTGGACAATCTCTTCTCTTCCAAGATGGTCCTCAATCTCTTAGCCTTTGGTCAGTTGAGTAGCCGGGGAGGAGGACCCTAAACTGGTGGTGCTGGAACCACCATCTGTGCAGGAGCTGGCACTGAATCTGAAGTAAGAGGGGTCAGCTCAGGAATTCTAGACGGATCATGATGAGCTTTGGAACGAAGCTCTGCTCGCCGGGCCTGTAGTAACTGATTATCCTCAGGCTCATAGAATGAAGCTTGAGAATCAAATAACTCTCCCTCACTGCCGGAGTTGTACTCTGGTGTCTCAGCTATGGGTGTTTTTCCCTTTCCATTCCCTTCATTCGGAGGTAACTTCTTGCCCTTTGCGCTGGAAGCAACTGCTTGCTCATTTATCACGATCCCTCGTGCCCGCTTTTGGGGCGGCATGCCACTATCATTTAAGTTTGTTCTAGCCATTTCTTCAAAACACATAGAAAAATGTTAGAAATAGTTTACAAAAAATGTAGAAATTTAGTTGTAGAAAGACTCGCCGAACCATTCGACAAGTCGTCGAGTCACTTAGGCGAGCCAGATCGGGCTCGCCGAAAGTACCAGCGCAAAATTTTTCATAAATCAAGACAGGTCGGCGAATGTTCAGGGCCATTTGGCGAGCTAGAACTAGCTCGCCAAAAGTTACAGTGTATTTTAGAGGTTAGGGGTGCAGAAAGGGCGATCAAGAAAACCTTTCGGTGAGTCACAGAGTGAACTCGGCGAGCTCAGGCTTCTCGCCAAAAGTTATAGAACAAACTCAACCAAAATTTGAAATTAAGGGCGATCTGAGGGGGACTTCGTAGAACCACCAAACCACTCAGCGAGCTCGACGTAGCTCGCCAAACGGTCCAACGTTCCAGTTTTTAACCTCATTTCCCAAAATCAAGCCCACAACCCCCTAATTCAAAATCAAACACATACAATATTCAATTAACACTAGATCCATACTATCCATGTCCTTGGGGTACTCAGACTTCCCCTGATTTGGCCAAAATTGGTCATTTGATGACTTTTGCCCTTAAGAATGACGTCAAGCACTCCATCATTGGGCAAATTACGTCATTTGGCACAATTCAGGGTTATTTATACTTCACCATACTAGAGCCATTTCAATTACACCACAACCCAACAATTAGAATTGATCTAACAAGCAAGAACACGGGAATCGATCAATTTAAAGAATTTAGGGGCACATTTAAACAAATTTTGGGCAATCTAACACATTAAGCACAATTATACCAATTACCCAATACGAAACAACAACAAATTTACCTATTGCATTTGATTTCAACCGCAAAATTAAAGTACGGGGTTCGAAAAACCAACCTTAATGCCAAAATTTGAATTTGAATAGCTAGGTGGCAAAGTTCCACAATTCCGAAGGTTAATTTCACATAAAAAAAATGGTTACAACAGTAAAATATACAAGATTTAAAGTTTGGGTGAGAAAGTACGAGGGTTAGAAAAGAGAGAAGATAAAGGATTTTGAAATTTTAAACCATTTGGCCTTTAATACCTTTCAGTTCGTGGCACCTACGGCGAAGTAAGTCGTGCTCGCCGAACCACTCGGTGATGCGTCGAGTGGTATTTTTCCTCACCGAGTTTTACAGGATTCTCAGCAATTTTGGCGGTTCAAACGGCGGACAAAGTTGGGCTCACCTATCTGTTCGGCGAGTCGCCGATTAAGCATTTATCCCGCTGAGTTTTTTAGAGTTCCCCTTAAGTCTTGGTGGTTCCAACGGCGGTCCAAGTCGAGGCTCGCCGACTGGACTTTGTCTCACCAAACTTCCTATTTTCTAACACTCTTCACTTTTTAACCTGCACAATCAACACCCGTTATTCAAAATCAAATACTAAATCATTAAAAACTTGGGTTACCTCGTAAGAATTGCTTTAGTTAACATCGTGGCACGACGAGGATACCAAATCAAGCTTCTTTTTTGGGGTTTGCCATTGTGTCACTAGGCAACCCCCCTTGTTGCCTTGATTCAAATGAGAAGAAATTTGACCCATTTGGGTCTCCAACTGCTTAATAGAGACCGAGCGAGAGGTCACTGTCTGATTGGGAGTTGAGACATCCTCTTTCATCTCTTTTAACACTTTGTCTGACCCTTCATCTTTGTTGAGAATGCGTGAGAGCATATTTTTTGTACGGCCACCTTTAGATTCCTTAGGATTTTGATGCTCATGGGGAGGGACGTACCTATCCTTTTCCCCCTCTCTTTCCTTCCAGGTAGCATTACGATCATGCCAGTCTCTGTCACGGTCTCTCCAGCCCTCATCTCTATTCCAACCTTGATTTCCACCCGGTCTTGGGTAGTTTGCACGATAACCTCTTCCTTGATTGGCTAGGAAGTTCAATTCCTCATTGTACAATGCTTCAAATTGTGCTTCATCAGGGTTTACTCCACCAACACCCACAACATTAACACTCTTTGTACCAACACCCATGACATTTTTAGCCAATATATCTAGTTGGGTCATCATTTTGGCCATGTTTTGGTCTCTCTCTTGATCATTTTAGATCTGCTCTTTTGTCATTCTAAAAGTGAGAGGAGAGACTTGGTCTTCACGAGTGTACCATGCCCTATTGATCTTGGTCATGCAATCAAAGAGTTGAGACGCTACTTCATAGGGTTGTTGCATTATACCACGAGGAACAAGTTGATCAACAACTCCTTTGTTCACCGAGTTGAGGCTCTTATAGAAGTATTGCAGCTGCACATAATTTGAAAGTCCATGAGTTGGGCATTACAACACCAACTTCTGAAACATCAGCCACGTCTCGTGGATTGGCTCACCTTCCAAGCGTTTAAAACCTTGGATGCTATATCTGAGTGTCATCATCTTCGATGGGGGGAAGAATCTTACTTGGAATGTTGCGATCAGCTCATCCCAAGAGGTGATGAAGTCCCTTGGTAACTCAGATAACCATTTGGTGGCTTCACTCATCAAAGAGAACAGGAACAACCTGAGACAAAATGATTCTTGTGATATGTTCTTTACTGAGAACGGACCACAAATGTCCACGAATTTCTGAATATGCTCATGGGGATCCTCATGAGCCAGCCCCCAAAACAGTACATTCAATTGTAGGAGCTGAAACATTGTGCTAGTGATGTGAAACACAACGTTTCCTTCAGTCGGAGGTAGATGAATGACACCAACACCACCCAATTGGATTGGGTCATTTACAGCATTGAGGTTCCTAATATCGTCTTGGTGGCCCACTTGGCAACCATTACTCTCGTTTACGCTCATTTTTTCCTCTGTTTAACACAAGCAACACAAAACAAAAACTAAAGTAAGTCGATTCAACTACAACAAAAAATATCACAATTCAACTTCAATAAAAGAATTTCTAAACAACACCACTTCCCGGCAGCGGCGCCATTTTGATTAACGTTTTAAGCATACCTCATCCAATTCTAAGTGCAAACGATCATTAAGTAGTATAAAACCCAATGAAGAGTTGGGGTCGAACCCACAAGGAACGATACGTGTTCAAATTCAGTTATGAAGTACAAATGTGATCTAAATAACTATAGGAATATAAATTATCAAAAAATACAAGTAAGAAATAAAAAAAAGGGTGACAACAAATGTCAGATGGGGGTTTGGCGTGCAATTATCAGCTATAACACAGTCAAACAATGATGAAATAACAATATAGAGAGGAATTCTCGGAATGTGATCAATTATAGGTAAATTTTGCTATATGGGTAATTGAAACTACTAATAAATAGGTAACTATCAGTGGGTAGGCTAGGCTATGAGTTAAATAACTTTCGCTCGAAGAACTACTTCAATTCAAGTGATTTCTCTCGAACATCAACAAGCTTAACAGATAATAACATCCCACAACCTTAATACATCCTCTCTCTCTAGCAAGATGGATAGTATTTGGTTTTGGGATTCACTCTTTCGAGCTGAACCCACATCAACCCAATATCTACAAATGATGAATTAAAAGCTTTGGTTCAAAAACCTCTTTCTTAAGCAAGCTGAGAACTCAAAGTTATAACTGCATTAACAACTACAATTCATAAATAAAAACATAGCTAATGATTAAATCCACTTCAATATAGCATTTAAATTAGTAATAAATAATACCCATAAGCTAATTCAACCCATAATCACATAATCACACCCCAAGAATTGTGGTTTTAGCCACACAACATAAAAATAGAGAAACGATTACCAAATGCATTAGCCATGATCTGGGTAAGAGTCTCCAAGCCTTTACAATGATTTCTAAGAATGAAATTCAACAATCCACTTGCAAATACTCCAAAATTGTACAATTTGAACTCAAAAATTCAGAGAAAACTCTAAGTCTAGAATGGGAACTATAATATCTGGGAGAGAACTCCTCAAAATTACATTTAAAATCCAATTTATAATTGCACCAAAATTTGGCTGGAAAAGCCATTAAGCCAGGTAAGTCGGGATCACCGAGTGGTGAAGAACGAGAAAAATGAGTTGATCCCCACTAGAACTGTTACCGAATGGAGAATTTGCATGGATTACCGGAAGCTTAATGAGGTTATACGAAAAGATCACTATCCTGTCCCGTTCATTGATCATATGATGGACCGTTTAGCAGGGCAGGAGTACTATTGCTTCTTATAAGGGTATTCCGGATATAATCAGATTTTGATTGCTCCCAAAGATAAGAAGAAGAACACATTCACTTGTCCTTATGGTACATATGCTTTCAAACACATGTCATTTGGACTTTGCAATGCGCTGGTGACTTTTCAAAGGTGCATGATGGCCATTTTTAATGATATGGTGGAGTACTTTGTAGAGGTTTTCATGGATGATTTCTCAGTCTTTGGGAAGTCTTTTGAGGTATGTCTCTAGAATCTTGATAAAGTACTTGCTAAATGTGAAGACAGAAATTTAGTTCTCAACTGGGAGAAGTGTCACTTCTTAGTTCGAGAGAGTATAGTATTGGGTCACAAGGTGTCGAAGTCTGGACTAGAAGTAGATAAAGCCAAGGTGGAAGTTATTGAAAAATTGCCCACTCCTATCTCTGTAAAAGGGGTACGAAGTTTCCTTGGACACACAAGTTTTTACTAGAGATTCATCAAGGATTTTTCCAAGACTGCAAGACTGATGTGTAGTCTCTTGGAGAAGGAGGTGAAATTTGAGTTTGATGAGACGTGTTTGAAGGCTTTTGAGGTATTGAAGAGGAACTTAATTGAAGCTCTAATCTTGATTGATCCTAACTGGGAGTTACCATTTGAACTCATGTGTGATGCAAGCGATGTAGCAGTGGGTGCAGTATTGGGACAAAGAAAAGATAAAGTGTTCCATTCAATCTACTATGCGAGCAAGATCCTTGATTCTGCTCAAGATAATTACACAGTGACTGAGAAGGAGATGCTGGCTCTAGTGTTCACCTTCGACAAGTTCAGATCGTGTCTGGTAGGTACCAAGGTAATTGTTTATACTGACCATGCAACTATTGGGTACCTATTCAACAAGAAGGATGCTAAACCAAGACTGATTCAGTGGATATTGCTTCTCCAAGAATTTGACCTTGAGATCAAAGACCGAAAGGGTACTGAGAATCAAATAGCTGATCATTTATCCAGGTTAGAAAATGTTTCTCATGTATATGAAGGGGAACAAATCCGAGAATAGTTTCCGGATGAACAATTGATGGCACTAGATATATCTCAAGCGCCTTGGTATGCTGATATAGTGAATTTGTTAGTAAGCAGAGAGTACCTTCCAAATGCAACCACCCACCAAAAGAAGAAGCTAACTCATGATGCTAAGTTCTACATTTGGGATGAACCATTCTTGTTCAAGCAAGAAATGGATTGGGTGGTGATAAGATGCATTCCGGAATATGAGGTAAAAAAATACTCAAAAGTTGTCATGCAAGCCCATATGGAGGACACCATAGAGGAAAGTGCACAACACACAAGGTACTACAATTTGGTTTCTTTTGGCCCTCATTGTTTAAAGATTATATTGCTTATGTGAAAGGATGTGATCAATGCCAAAGGTTGGGTACTATATTGAGAATACATGATGCCACTAAATAACATTCTTGAGGTGGAAATCTTTGATGTGTGGGGTATTGACGTCATGGGTCCCTTCCCACCATTTAGTGGAAACCAATATATTCTGGTGGTTGTTGATTATGTGTCCAAATGGGTGGAGGCGGTAGCTCTTCACATGAATGACTCAAGAGTGGTGATTAAATTCATCAAGAAGCACATATTCACTCGCTTTGGCCCTCCGAGGGCAATCATAAGTGATTGAGGTAAGCACTTCATTAACCATTTAGTGAATAATCTTCTTGATAAGTATGGTATTCGGCATAAAGTTGCTACAACTTACCAAGCTTAAACAAGTGGTCAAGTGGAGGTATCAAATAGAGAGGTGAAGTAGATACAGAAGACAGTGAATGCGCAAAGAATACATTGGTCCGAGAAGCTTGATGATGCACTATGGGCATATACAACTACATATAAAACACCCATAGGGACTTCCCCATATCACATGGTGTTCGGTAAATCATGTCATCTTCCGGCAGAATTAGAAAACCAAGCGTATTGGGCAATTAAGAAGTTAAATCTGGACCCCGAGCTATTAGGTAGGAAGCGAGTAGGTCAATTGCATGAACTTGAGGAGTTTAGGCTCCATGCGTCTAATAATGCCAAGCTCTACAAAGAAAAGTAAAAAAGGTGGCATGACAAGCATATAGTTCCCCGCACTTTCACTCTGGGAGAAAATGTACTACTTGATGAGTCCAAGATTTGGACTCATTTAGGGCTTTATTTGGATAGATTTAGTGTCCTCAAATTCTTATTTTATGCCAATAACTGATGAAAAACCCTTTATTTCCAGGTATATGGATTGAAGAACAAAGCATGGACACTAATTTGCAAAAAGGAACGAAGTGAGCTGAAAGAAGGAAGAAAAGAGAGCCTAGTGATCGCCAAGTCCATTTGGCGAGTCGCCGAGTGGCCATTAGACTGCCTAACGTTCCAGTGTGCCAAGCCCTGAAGGAGAAAATCAAGTTAGCGAGAGAAAGGAGCAGTTGGATCACCGAGCGGTTCCGCGATGCAGTGTTAGATCGGCTAAAGTTACAGAACTTAAGGAAGCTGAAGGACAAGGCAAAAAGGCGAGGACATTGACCAAAGGGGAGATCGCTGAGCTGATCGGCGAGCCTGAATTACTGCACCGAATGGTCTTTTGCAACATATTTTTGGCGATTATAAATACGTCTTTGAACATTTAGTTTAAGAGTTTTTGGGACATCATATTATTCATTAGAGTAATTTTTCAGTTTGCACTCTGAGTATTGAGACAAGTTTACCTTAGCTTTGAAGAATTGGAGTTTTTCATTTTTGAGAAATTGGAAGTGGGTCTTTGAGGTTCTTCAATTTGGACCTTTGTAAAGACAACATCAATCATACCCAGTTGATGGAAACACAATTTGGTAACGATTTTTATCTTTTTATGATGTCTAGCTAAAACCCCAATTCTTGGGGTGTGATTATGTGATTACGGACAGATTTAGTTTATGGGTATTGCTAATTATTAGTCAAAATGCTGTTTAGAAGTGATTTCAATCAGTAATTGTGATTTAATTTAAAGAATTATAGTTGCAAATACAGTTCTACATTCGTATTTTTGGCTTGTGAGAGAGAGAGGTTTTAAAACCAAGATTATTGATTGATGGTCTGTGGGTATTGGGTTGTCATGGGTTCAGCTCGAGAGAGTGAATCATAAACCTTTTTCCACACATTCAACTCGAGAGAGTGAATGGACTAAGGCGTAGGCTGTTCTTATTTTGCATGCTTGTCGATGTTCGAGAGAAATAGACTTGATTCGGGGTAAATTGTTCGAGAAAAAATTTACCTCCTGTATAGTCTAGCTTATTCACTAATTTACAGCTATTTCCTAACAGTTGCAATTACCCATTTGTCTACATTAGCCTATAATTGAATCGTATCCCAAGAACCCATCTCATTATTGTTAATTTTGTGTTAATTGTTGTTGCTGCAGTTGATAACTAAAACCAAACCCCTCTGTTATTTGACATTCGTGTCACCCCTTAATTTGAATTATGTTTTTATTCGTAAATGTCTATTCCTATGGCTGATTTGAGCATATTCACACTTTACTCTTGAATCTTAAACACGTACCACTCCCTGTGGGATTCGACCCCAACTCATTTAGTAGGGTTATTATACTGACTAACGATCGTTGATGCTTAGAACTGGATAAAGTTTCCTTGAAACATTAATCAAAATGGTGCCGCTGTCGGGGAGTGGTGTTGGTTAAGATTCTTTAGTTAAGTTTAATTTTGTTCTTGTTAGTTATAGTTGAATCTACTTACTTTTAGTTTTGGTTTGTGTGTTGCTGTTTTGAACAAAGGAAATAAGTGTGAACGGAAGCAATGGTAGCCAAGTGGGCCACCAAGATGACATCGGCAACCTCAACGATGTCAATGAGCCTAATGTTAATGACCCTTATCTAATGGGTGGAATTGGTGCCATTCGCTTGCCTCTGGCTGAAGGGAACGTTGCGTTCCATATTACAAGTACTATGTTGCAGCTCTTGCAATTGAACTGGTTTTTTGGTGGGCTGGCTCATGAGGATCCCCATGAGCATATTAGAAACTTTGTTGATGTTTGCGGGTTGTTCTCCTTTAAGAACATATCCGAAGAGTCTGTCCGGTTGAGGTTGTTCCCATTTTCTTTAATGGGAGAAACATGCAAGTGGTTGGCTGAATTGCCATGAAAATCAATCACTTCGTGGGAAGAGCTTGTCACCACATTTCAAGTGCGATTTTTCCCTCCTTTGAAGATGATGACCCTTCGGGATAGCATCCAAAGCTTCAAGCGTTTGGAGGGTGAGCCAATTCATGAGACTTGGCTACGATTCAAGAAGATGGTGCTGCAATGCCCAACTCACGGTTTGCCCGACAATGTTTTGCTGTAATATTTTTACCGAAGCCTTGATTCGGTGAACAAAGGGTGTAGCTGACCAACTTTCTCTGAGAGGTTTGATGCAACAACCTTACATTATAGCAGACTAGCTTTTGGATAGTATGACCACAATTAATCGGGCTTGGTACACCCGCGAAGATCAGGTCTCCCCTCTCACGTTTAAATTAACCAAGGAGCAGCTTGAGAAAGACCAAGAGATGGATCAAAACATGGCAAAGATCATGACACAACTTGACATTTTGTCCAAAAATGTCATGGGAGCTGGTGCTCGAAGTGTCAATGTTGTGGGTGTCAAGTGCGTTAATCCCGATGAGGCCAAGCTTGAAGCGTTGTACAATGAAGAGATGAACTTCTTAGCCAACCAAGGAGGTGGTTATCCTTCAAACTACCCGAGGCAGGGTGGTGACCAAGGTTGGAGCAGGGATGAAGGTTGGAAGGATCATGACAAAGAGTGGAGGGATCGTAACCCCACTTGGAAAGAGAGAGACGGGGAGATGGATAGATATGTTCATCCCCATGTGCGCCAAAAGCCCAAGGATTCCAAGGGTGGCCGGTCTGAGGATATGCTATCTCATATTCTCAACAAGGTAGAGGGGTTGGACAAGATTTTGAAAGAGATGAAGGAAAATGTGTCGACCCTTAGTCAGATAGTTACCTCTCATTCTGTCTCTATCAAACAGTTGGAGACCCAAATAGGTCATATTTCGTCTCACTTAAACCTGAGACAACAGTGGGGCTTTCTTAGTGACACTATGGCCAACCCCAAGAATGAAGTTTGAGTGAGGAATTGTGTCATGCCACGACGTTAACTAAGGCGCTTCTTGGGAGGCAACCCAAGTTTTACTGCTTTCGTTTTGTTTTAAAAATAATTGTGTCTTGATTTTGCAGGTTGAAGTGTAGAATGTGTTTGAAAAGTGCAGATTGACACCAAAAATGTCCGGTCGGCGACTCGTCGAAGTGGTTGATGAGCTCGACTTGGACTGCCGTTGGACTCGTGGAATTTTGAAATTGGAGTCTGTAAAACTCGGCGAGCCCAGGAGCAAATCGACGTGTCGGCGAATAGGTTGGCGATCATAACTGTCCACCGTGTGGACCACCACATTAACTGGAGGCCTGTAAAACTCGGCGAGGTAAGTGCCCACTCGACGTGTCGCCGAGCAAGACTAATGTCGCCGAATGGGTAAGAACTAGACGGTTTTTAAAGTCCAAAAGTTTAAAATCTTTTACATTCCCTCACCTTTCAACTTCCCAAACTCACACCCACACTATGTTTTCTCGTATTTTTGCATTATTTCCATTTCTTAGTCGTTGATTGTGTGTTCAGAGTTGGATTCTTTGCTGCCTAGCTTTTTAAATATCGTATTCGGCATATAAGGTTGGTTGTCTAAACCTTTAACTCGTTTTAAACAATTTTTACTCATTTGTAATTGTTCTTGTCTTAGTGATGTGTGTTGGGCCTCTCTAAATCGTAATTGTGTGTTTGTGTGCTCGTTTTAATTCAAATAAATTGCCTATATTGTTGATTTCCCGAATGTCGTGCTTAAAATTGATCAAAACCATGTTGGGTTGTGTTGTACTGATGTTGGGTCTTATCAGGTGAAGTCTAAATAACCTGTATTTGTGCCAAATGACGTACTTTGCTCAATGATGGAGCGGTTGACGTCATTCTTAAGGGCAAAAGTCATCAAATGGCCAAATTTGGCCAAATCAGGAGAAGTCTGAGTATCTGGGGGTATGGGTGTAATGGGTCTAAGTCTAATTGAATGAGTGCATGTTGTGATTTTTGTTTTCTGGGGCTACAGAGTTGAATTTGGAAGTCGAGGTAGAAAGTAGGCACGTTGGGCAGTTTGGCGAGCTGGGTCGAGCTTGCCAAACCACTCGGTGGTTTGCCAAATCCCCCTAGATCACCTTTAATTTCAAGCTAAAATTTAGTTTGGATTCTATATCTTTCGGCGAGAAGCCTGAGTTAACCAAGTGCACTCGGCAACTCACCGGTCGTCTTTCTTGATAGCCCTTTCTGCCCCCCTAACCCCTAAAATGCACTGTAACTTTCGGCGGACTAGTTCTTGCTCGCCGAAAGGCCTTTCCCATCGCTGACATGCCAATTTTTCTGGGAAATTTTGAGCCAATCCTTTTGGCGAGCCCGACCTGGCTCGCCAAAGTGATTCGGTGAGTAAGTCTGCAACTATTTTCTACATCTTTGTTTGAACTATTTCTAACTCTTTTTGATGTTTTTGTAGATATGGCTAGACCAAAAGTGGCCGGTAGAGACATGCCGCCTCGCAACAGGGCTAAGGGAATAAAAATCAACGAGGATGCAACTGCATCCAAGGCTAAGGCTACCAAACTTCCCACAACAGGCGGGAAGGGAAAAGGAAAGGGTAAGACACCTGTACCTACGTCACCGGAGGTCAGCTCCGATAGTGACGGAATTTATGCCACTCACCTCACCATTTTGTAAAGTGAGGGTGAGCACCAGGATCCTCGGGCTAACACTTCTGAACCTGATGAAGATGAGCTACTAGTAGCCTAGAGAGCGGAGCTGCGATCCAAGAGGATGAATGATTCATCTAGGATCAGGACTCCCTAGGCCACCACTACTCCTCCTGCCTACGTACATGTTGTGGTCCTAGAGCCACCAGTATAGGGTCCTCCTCCCCGGTCTATGAACAGACTGAAGACTGAGGGATTGATGACCATCATAAAGGAGAAGAGGCTTTCTACTGATGGCGTCATAGACATGTACTCGGAGATCATGAGTTGCCTGAGGTCACACAAATTCCAGGTATTCACTAAGCCCCGTGGCCCGTATATTCCAAATTGGGTCAGAGAATTCTACAGTGCCCTAGTGCCACAAGGGAAGAAGCCGGCAGCCAAATTCAAGCCGGTTGACTATGTGGTCGTCAGGGGTAAAAAGGTGCAGTGTGATTATGCTGCCATCAATGCAGTCCTAGAATGTTCAACGAGACTTGATGATGACTGTCAATACAAGATCTGGACAAAAACATTGGAAAATATGAAGAAGTGGTTAGCTTCTCTGATATTAGACGGTACTCCCAAGTGGCTCAAGGTTGGAGCATCCATTGAGAAAAAATATCTAAACATTGCAGAACGGTTCTAGTTTGGCTTCATCAACAGTACTATCATGCCATCCCAGAATGAGTCGATTCTCCGCCACGCCAAAGCAGTCTATCTTGGTTGCATCATTGATGGGACATGGCTGAACCTGGGGATGATTATTGCACAGGAGATGCATATGAGGGCCAAGCAGAGAAAGACTTCCCTTCCATTCCTGGTGTTGATTACCGAGCTGTGCAGACAAGCTCGGGTGCCTAGAGATGAGAAGATGGATGTGGAAGTGATTCCCATATCTTCTACTGACATCCGGAGGACTGAGGTGGAATATTTGAAGGATGAGGCAGAGAAGAAGAAGGCAACCCCGGTGGATACCTCCCCGGTTGTTGAGATTCAAACACTACATGCACAGGCAGTATTGCCTACTCCGGCCCCTGGGCCTTCAGGTACATCTAGTGTTGTCCCTTCTGCTACTCCTAGTTCCTCTATTAGTCCCTTGCCTCCCAGATCTGGTACTGTTGCTACTGCTGCCAGACCCCCGCTCACTCGGGCTGCATTGCTACAGATGGGGCAGCTATCCCATTTTGCTGATAGACGCGCCTCCAGACTTGAGGAAACCATTCCTGGCATGATCGAGAGGGCTCTTGTTGATGCTGTGACACCATTGAGTTCTACTATTTATGCCCTTGCGTCACATATAGCGGTGTGTGAGCAAGGCCAAGGGGCAACTGAGGAGGTGACGACCCTAAAGGCCGTTATTGCTGCGTTGAGGAGAGATATGGACCAGCTGAAGTCAACTGACATGTCGATGATTTTTGGGACTGTAGAGATCCCTGAGGTTCCAGTTGATCCAGATGTGCCTCCGGTCACCACTGGGGATGAGGTTCAAACTGCGGAGGTAGCTGTTGTCGAGTCTGAAGATGAGACCGATGAAGAGATGGTTGTTGCTGATGAGGAGGCTTCTTATGAGGGTCTCACGGAGAATGAGGAGGCCATGGTAGATGCAGTTGTACAGATCTCATTAGCAAACACACCCACGACTGAGCCTAGTGGAGCTGGTACTGCTGATGTGACTCCGGGCATTGATGCCTAAGTTTAAAGTGATACACCGGGCAATGATGCCCCGACAGATGGAGCGACTGTGTAGACAAGACTTTTCTTTACCTCCTTCTCTGTCATCTTTTATTGATTTTAGGATGTTTATTGCATTTGAGGATAAATTGTTTTTTGTTTGTGGTGGGGTGAGGTATTTCCATACCTACCTCTTGTGTTGATGACATTTTGTGTATGTATTGGGTTTTGTGCTATATATTTTGTTTTGACACTATTTTTGTGGATGTTTGAGCTTGTGGCTCCTTATTTTGAATGTAAATGATTTGTGGACCCTTTCGAAAATTTTTGCCATCTCTTGTGTATTTAATTGTGGTTGTTCTTGTGCAAATTTGAGTGCCGGTTGCAATCAATACCGATGACTTGAATAGTGCTCTCAAACGAACAAACATGAATGTGCGGCTACGATAAGGCCAAATGAAGTTGCATAGGCATTATGTGAACTCTTTGCATCTCGTTGTGACTAGCCGATTATCAAATTGAGTCTCTTGTGATGAACGTTGCACACTAGCGAAAGTGTGGAGTCTTGTTTGACATTGGTGTCAATGCCTTGTGTGATGAGCTTACCGTGAACCTTGTGTGATGACACCTAGAATTTGCCCAGTTGGTCCGGTTGACTAAGTGATGCAAGCTCTTGAAATAATCTTAGGCAACAATTTTAAAGAGTGAAATAATTTGACATTATACCTCATTTGTGGCATACCTTGTGAATGTGTGAACTTTGCTTGAACACCCTTTGAGCCTTGCCTTTTTCTTGGAAGAAACTTGATGAAATTGTGACCTTTCTTTATCCCTTCAACCATAATCCTCATGAGATGTGGTTTGTTGGAATAGCCAACTTAGGCCAAAAGCCTAAGTTGGGGGTGTGGTGAAAAGAGAAGGTAAATCAAGAAGTGCAAAGAAGTCCCCTTTGATCCATGGTTGTGAAAAAGATGGAACCCCTCCATACAAAAAAAAAGAGAAAAAGAAAAAAAAATGAAAAAGAAAAAGAATGAAAAAGTTTTGAAATAAATTTGTGAAAGTGCAAGAGAAATGGGGTGTCCGGTATTCCATGGAAAGTGAATAATGGGGTGAATTTTGAGCATGAATGAGAATGATGAAGAAAAGGAAAGAAAGTATTGTTCATACCACATTTCATGAGGATAGTAGCCACTGAGACTAAATGACCATACCTTTATACTCTGCCTCATTACAAGCCTTGAAAAGACCTTTTTGATATTGAGTAAGCTAAAACAAGTGTTGATTGGAAAATAAGGGCAAACCTATGGGTGAAGTCATATATATGTTCATATTTGTGAGTGTGAGAGTTGCATGTGATTCCAGAACTATAAATTGTTGAACCATTGTGTGTGAATATGGAATCATTCTTTGTATGAGGGCATTTGAGTACTTTTGTTGATCTTGAACTTGCATTTGAAGCAAATATTGTGAGCTTGAGATTCTTGGAAATGGTGAGTCACAACTTGAGTCTTTGAGTGCACAATTGATCCTTGAATAAGTTGAGTCTTATCATGTGCATTCATGATTGAGTCTTGTGTAGCACTATTTGAGACATCCTTTTTGAAGTGCTGAACTTGAGTTTTACTTGAGGACAAGCAAAAGTTTAAGTTGGGGGTGTTGATGAGTCCAAGATTTGGACTCATTTAGGGCTTTATTTGGATAGATTTAGTGTCCTCAAATGCTTATTTTGTGCCTATAACTGATGAAAAACCCTTGATTTCCAGGTATATGGATTGAGGAACAAAACATGGACACTAATTTGCAAAAAGGAACGAAGTGAGCTGAAAGAAGGAAGAAAAGAGAGCCTGGTGATCGCCAAGTCCATTTGGTGAGTCGTTGAGTGGCCATTAGACCTCCTAACGTTCCAGTGTGCCAAGCCCTGAAAGAGAAAATCAAGTTGGTGAGAGAAATGAGCAGTCATCGAATCGCCGAGTGGTTCTGTAATGCAGTGTTGGATCGCCCAAAGTTACAGAACTTGAGAAAGCTTAAGGCAAAGGCAAGGACATTGACCAAAGGGTAGATCGCCGAGCTCGACTTATTGCGCCGAATGGTCTTTCGCAACAAATTTTTGGCAATTATAAATACGTATTTGAACATTTAGTTTAAGAGTTTTTGGGACATCATATTATTCATTAGAGTAATTTTTAGTGTGAACTCTGAGTATTAAGACAAGTTTTCCTTAGCATTGAAGAATTGAAGTTTTCCATTTTTTAAGAAATTGGAAGTGGGTCTTTGAGATTCTTCAATTTGGACCTTTGTAAAGACGAAATCAATCGTACCCAGTTGATGGAAACACAATTTGGTAACAATTTTTATCTTTTTAGGATGTCTAGCTAAAACCCTAATTCTTGGGGTGTGATTATGGGCTGATTTAGTTTATGGATATTGCTAATTGTTAGTCTAAGTGCTGTTTAGAAGTGATTTCAATTAGTAATTGTGGTTTAATTTAAAGAATTGTAGTTGCAAATGCAGTTCTACCTTCGTGTTTTTGGCTTGATCGAGAGAAAGGTTTTAAAACTAAGATTATTGATTGATGTTTTGTGGGTATTGGGTTGTCATGGGTTCAGCTCGAGAGAGTGAATCCTAAACCCTTTTCCACACATTCAGCTCGAGAGAGTGAATGGACTAAGGCGTAGGTTGTTCTTATCTTGCATGCTTGTTGATATTCGAGAGAAATCGACTTGATTCGGGGTAAATTGTTCGAGAGAAAATTTACCTCCTCTATAGTCTAGATTATTCACTAATTTACAGCTATTTTCTAACAGTTGCAATTACCCATTTGTCTACATTAGCCTATAATTGAATCGCATCCCAAGAACTCGTCTCATTATTGTTAATTTTGTGTTATTTGTTGCTGTTGTAGTTGATAACTAAAACCAAAACCCACTGTTATTTGACATTCGTGTCACCCCTTAATTTGAATTATGTTTTTATTCATAAATGTCTATTCCTATGGCTGATTTGAGCATATTCACACTTTACTCTTGAATCTTAAACACGTACCACTCCCTGTGGAATTCGACCCCAACTCATTTAGTTGGGTTATTATACTAACTAACGATCCTTGATGCTTAGAACTGGATTAAGCGTCCTTGAAACGTTAATCACTACTCTTCAACTCACGACTTAAGTTATTCCCTAGAAAACTAAGGTCAAAATGGAGTGGTCATTTCGAAGTGGTGAGGATGACGCAACATGGTGTTGTTGAGCTTAAAGGTAAAAATGCCCCGTCGTTCTTGGTAAATGGGCAAAGGGTCAAGCACTACTTTGGTGAAGATGTGGATCATGATCGAGAGGCTCTTAAGCTTAATGAAGAATGATCCAAGCTGAGTCGAGTTGCGATGTTAAACTAGGCGCTCCACAGGAGGCAACCCGTGAACGATATGTAATAGATAGTTAGCTTGTTTAATTTTGATTTTTTTGTAACTTAGTTTCAATTCCTAGAATCTAGTGAAGTTTTGTTATTTTAAGCATTAGATAGTTAGGATTTCAATTATGTGTAACGTATTTTGTAATAGATATGTACACAAAAAAATAAAAAAATTGGTGTAGGCGTACTGACTGGCGCGCCGTGCTAGGACAGAAACTACAGAGAAAGTTTCATGGCGCACTGAGTGACGCGCCGCGCTAGGGTGACAACTATAACGCTCCTCTCCTAGCGCAGTGAAGGCGCAAGGCGCCCTATCGCGCAGATTTTCGGATGGGTTGGCCCATATACCAGATTAAACCTAACCCACCCCATTCCACCCTTTTAATTTCCCAAAACCCATTCTTCCCCTTTCTCTTTAAATGCCCAACTTATATTCCCTTCAACTTCTCTCAAATCTTCTTCTTCTTCTTCTTCTTCTTCTTCACTTATTCTCCTAAATTCCTCCATAAAACCCCCCACTTCCCCCATTATTCTTCCCACAAAACTCTTTCACTCTTACCTTCTCCATTTTTTTTTCTTTTTTTCTCTTTTTTCTTCATCTTGCTAGTTATAATGGCACATAAGGGTAAGAATGTGGAAGGGGGAGCAGGTTCTAAGCGTTCTAGGAAGGGTGATGCTGTTGGGTCTTCTAGTAGCTGCACTCTATTTCAAAATTTTGGCAAGAAAGTGGTGGAACAATATGTCAAAGAATTGTTTGAATGCCAAAAATAAGACAAATATCTCGGCGATGAACTTGTCAATGTGGTACACTTACAATCTGAATATATGTTGATTCATCATATTGTGTGTAATTTGGGGCTACACTTTATGTTTGAGAATCAAGGGGATTGTAATATCACCTTGGTGAGAGATTTCTATGCCAATTGGATATTGATACCTGGTACAATAAGTCGGTTCCAATTTGGGATAAGACTGTACGCTTTACTTCTTAAGTGTTGAACATGTTTTTGGGTACTCCTCATTATGATGCGGATTATTACAATAGACTGAAATAAACCCCTCCATATAGAGACATTAGACATACTCTATGTGGGGTAGATTCCACGGCTAGGTGGGACCGCAGTAAGTATACGGTAGATACCCCACTCTCCACTATGCCAATTTGAACCAAGTGGTGAGAGTTTGGCTCAAAATCGTGTGTAGTGTCTTCTTACCGGGTAAGCACACCTTAGCCGTTATTAGGGAGTGGGTAGTATTGGTGTATATGCTGATGCAAGGTATGCCAATTAATGTTGGAGCAGTGTTGCGGCAAAACATGATGAAGTTTCGCAACAATAAGCGGTGAAGGTTTTGCTATGGTGGTTTGATAACCCAATTTCTCCGGGCTGAGGGTATTGAGTAAGAAGAGATTGATATGACTGTCTCTAGAGCCTCGTACCTTGTCTGTAATATGGTGGATGTCACACGCACCAAGGCTCTCGACACGTTCCATTGACTTGTCTTATCGGCTCAGGAGAGGCAAGCGCGAGATGACAGCTAGATGGCTCGTATGTTTGGCATGGCAAAGTTGCAGGTTAGGATCAGGGGTCTCCCCGTTACTGATGATGAGATGGGGATCTTTGTTGAGCGCTACCTGCTGACGGATAGTACAACCTATATGTGTAGAATGGGTTCGGCATTTCAGGAACCTCTTGAAGATGATGATGAGGCCACCGTTGATGAGGCAATGGATGAGGATGACGATGATGCTAATGTGGATGAGAATGCTATTGCATTGATGGTGTTTGATGGAGCCACTGATATGGTGGGTGGTCGTAATGATGACGATGAGGCCAAGATGTCTAAGAGAGTATATCTAACACCATACTTTGTGTTATTTGTGCGCCCTGGGGACAATGCTATCTTTAAGTGTGGGGTGGGAGATGACTCTCTTTGTATATATTTTTACTACTATTAGAGTCTTTTTTCTATTTAGGTTCCTTGGCTTTTGTTTTCAGTACTTTTCATGAGGATAGTCCTATTGAACCGACTAGGACTAGTTTTGTCTTTCTGTTGAGTCTTAGAGTTGTCATAGGAGTGATAGTTTTCAATTATGGATGGATGATGACCGTGTTAAGGGAAAATTAGTCACTAGGAGTAGAGAAGTAGGAAACCAACATGTTGGCATTTTGAAACCTTGTCCTAGAAAGTTAGCCAGACGTCTTGGGTAGTCACAATTGTGTATGCAACCTTGGAATGGTAACCTTGAAACAAAATGTATTCGTTGTTTTGACTATGAATGAATCTAAGTGGGCATAATTGAGTGGAAAAACCGTAATGCAATTTATATGAGCATGCTAGAAATGATGTTGTCCTTATGTGTGTCGTGATGCCATGTGTGGTGAATAATTGCTTGATTCTTGCTTTGATAGTTATCTAGAACTTGCCCCATGTGTGTTAAATGAGTAGCTTGTATGACTTAGGGAAGATGATTGAGGAATTTCTTTGAAAAAATGAATTCTTGACTCTATTGTATGCCTCCCAAAGAATTATCCCTAGTAAATCCCCATTGAGCCCTTAGCCTTGATTTTTTTGTTAAGTCACATGACTAAGACGAATCCCTTCTATTGATATCAACGTATTTGATCCTAATGTAATCCTTAATGCACTATGTTGAGAAGAAAAGTTGAAAACATTGGTAGAAGTGGAAAGAGGGTGAAAATTCTTGATGTATGAAAAAGAAAAATGTGAAAACTCTGTTTTGGCCCTGGTCCCTAGTGGATATTGTGCACCTCAACTAAGTCGAGGGTGACTATTTCAAATTTATGCTTAAAACATTTGCCCTGGTCCTACCAAGGATATTGTGTACCTCACTAGAGCCTCAAAGCCTTGAGTTGAGGGTGGCCAGTGCAAATGCATAAGAAAAAAAAAAGAAAAAGAAAAATATAAGAATAATAAAGAGCAAAAGGGGCAAATCTGGAAATGTAAGAGGGAAAAAATTCATGAAGCTGTACTTAGAAAAGAAAAGAAAAGCTAGCGAAGATGTGTGACCGGTAAGTGATAACATGTGCATTCGGGAGGTGTAGTCACTAAATATATCCAAAATATTCCATCCCTTACCTTAAGCCGGCATTACATCCAAATAGAAGTCCTCTTGATTCCTTGGGAAATCCGTAGTGAAAGTGAAAATACACTATGGCATGTTATGAGAAGTAAGAACTTCATTTGTGAGAGTGAGTGAAATGTTTGAAAAATAGGCCTTGTCTAAAACATAATGTGAAATTGCTTGAGTGAAAAGCTATACTAAATACAAATGTGTGAGGGCATTCATGGCACATGTTTGGGTTCATCTATTTGGTGTGTTTGTATAAGTTTGCATTGGCCCGGAAATAATAAAAGAGTCATTCTTTGATCATATGTGTTGTTAATTAGTAAATCATGGTGAGAAAGTAAATTGTTAAGTGTTGTATACAATGTGAGCTACAAAAGAATGATTAAATGTGTTTGGTTAATTTTGAGGTGGGTTGATAAGTCCAAAGGCAAGAAAAATGAGTTGATGGATTAAAGATTGTTCGAGGACGAACAAAGGTTCAAGTGTGGGGTAGTGATCTTAGGTGTATTTATATGCCGAAGTTTCCAATAAATGCCCATGTTGGGATTGAATTTAAGAATAATCTTGAGACTATTGACTTGATTTTGTTTAACTTGCTATGATTGTGCACTAAAACATGTGATTAGCTGTTGCAGGAACTTTCAAGGGGAATGGAGTCGATTTGAGGAAAGGAGAAGCAATGAAGCACAAAAATAAACTAAGGAGAAAATCAGCACTGAGTGGCGCACCGCCTGGCGTGAGGCGCCAAGGCTAGAACTACATGCAACCTTCCCAGGTGCATTGCCTGGCGTGAGGCACTAAGGCCTCGACTACTGAAGAAATACTCAGATGCACTGCTTGGTGCAGCGCGCCACTGCCTAAACTACTAAAGGCTTTTGCTGACGCACGGTCTGGCGCTGCGCCCTAACCTGTGTTCGACGTGCCCAACGAAAGTTAACTGAATTAGGACTCCTAGTTAGGCCAAATTTAGAAAATACTTTTCCTAAACTTTATAAGTAGGTGTCACGACCCAAGCCTAGGGCCTAGACGTGACCGGCGAATGGGGAACCCGAAGGAACCCCAAACAAGCCTCATAGCATATCATTACACATCCTTGGTCGCAGAAGCAATTAAAATGACCATAAGCGATAAGCATAATCAAAG
>JAJOOR010016736.1:0-26627 GCA_036250505.1 Solanum acaule
AAAAAAAATTTAAGTTTGTTTCTAAAAAATATTTTCAATTTAAAAATTATTTTCTACTCTAATAAATATAAAAGATATTTCTCAAAAATATTTTTCATTCATAAATCAAACACTAAAAATCTTTTTCGAAAAGTATTTTCTACTCACCAACCAAACATGAGAAAATAAGTAAAAAATCAACTTGTTTTCCAGGAAAACATTTTCTAGGAAAACATTTTCCATGGAAAACAGTTTCCTTCATACCAAACACACCCTAAGACTTACCTATTTTCTTTCAATTCTAGTATTTACATTAGAGGTTTATGCACGTGACAATCAGGTTTTGGAGTTTAGTTAAGTTGACTTGTTATCAGAATTAGTAATTGTTATTGAACTTCTATTTTTATTTTATTTATGCACTTTATCGAATTGGTATAGTTGTAGGCTAACTTGTCTTGGTGGGATAAGACGAGTGTCATCACATCCATTTTTGGGTTGTGACAAAATGGTATCAGAGCCCCAGGTTCATAGGTCTCACGTGTATACAAGCCGAGTTTACGTAGAGTCTCTAGGATTAGTATGTAAACGTTAGTACTTATCTTTGAGAGGCTATGAATACTATTAGGAAAGTTCCTTTTGTTCATTCTTTCTCATCGTGCCTAGTTACCTTCCCTAGTGCTGAGCTATTGTATAGTCTTTTGACAGATGACAAGGACTAGAGCTACCGTTACTGGTGGTAGAGGGGAGGCACTTCTCGAGACAGTTGTTAGGAATCTGCTAGGAGTAGGGTAGTGGTAGAGCCCGAGCTAGAGGTCGTGCTTGTGGAACGACACTAGCTAGAGGTCGTGCCCGTGGAGCAGCACCAGTGAGGGGCCATGCTAGAGAGGTCTCTCTAGAGCCTCAAAGTGATGACAGAGAGGACCAGGTTCCTCCAGAGTCTGCAACCACACCTTTGCTTCAGGATACATTATTGAGGGTGTTAAGTGTGCTTGAGAGCTTTACACAGGGTGGTGGTGCGACCACCACATCATAGGACTCTAAGACTAGAGAGGGGGCTCAGACCCAAGAGCAGCAGCAAGCTCCAGTTATTCAGGATGCGGTGGGGCAGCCACTAGTGGACCTCGTAGTTAGGAATGATCTTGCACCAACAGTTGGGGGCTAAGTTGCACCGCTGATCATTCTGACAGAGGATGAGCAACGCAGGTATGAGAAATTCCGAAAGATGGACCCATCTCAGTTTCAGGGTGGGAAGAGCGAGGACGCTCATGAGTTTCTGACTACATGCCGAGAGTTGCTAGAGGTGGTTGGATTAGCTGAGTCATATGGGGTTCAGTATGCTACACTCCAGCTTCGTGGGCCAACGAAAGAGTGGTGGAAAGTTTATTCGGGGTCTTTGCTAGTTAGATTTCTTCCTGTGTCTTCGGAGATAATTCTTGTCACGCCCTGAGCTAACCCCGAGAGGCGGACACGGGACCTAGAACCGCAAGTGATCCCGAGCTAACCCTGTTGGCATGATCATGAGCATACTAAATATAAATTGAATAATAGAAACTGTGCGAAAGATATAATCAGAAACAAAATGAAAAGATAGGGAATACCTATATACTATAATTGAGATATATGAAAACTGATGAGTTTAATACAACGAAGATATTAACTCAATACTAAGCTGAATCTATCTATGTTTGAAAATAGCCTACAACTGACTAGAAATGTTGGGACAGGCCCCAGCTAAGTCTAGCAAAACTGAAACTAAAGGACTAAAAATACTGAAAAGAAACTCATGACTATTGTCCTCGGAGAATGATGACTCACCACTGATTTTGCTGAACAGGAAATCGGGAATCGATCTAAGCATGATCTGGATGCTGAGAACCTGAACCTACATCACGAGAAGATGTAGCGCAGAGTATCTGTCAGTACTTTAAAGGTACTGAGCATGCATGATAGAATACCGCTGAAATAACATATAACTGAACAAAGCAAATAAACAATGATATAATCTGAACATGACATAGATACTGAATGCTGAGATAATTGAATGCAGTGACCAATTTATAACATGCTGAAACTGAATATTGGATATACTGATAAATGGTAAATGTATTAGAATCTGACTGAACTGTGGGAGCTACTAATAATCGATAATAAAACCACATGAGGTAAATGTGGAGTTTGATGTATACACCCCATCGAGAGGACCCAATATACCCTGCCAGAGGTATAGAGGCATGCTAGTGTGATCACTGAAATGATGCCCACAGAGGGGACTTACAACCTATGTGGCTAGTAGTTCTGGGACTATTTGGGTATGCTGAACCCTAGTCCAACTCAGTATTATGCTACTCCCAATGGATTAAGTGATTAACACATTATGACTGAATTTTTGTAAGTTACTGGATAGCTCAAACCGAACATGCAAACTGAGTATGCAACAATTAAACTGATATTGATGCATTAATAATTGAGGCATGTATATTTGAATAACTGAAATATCTTACCTACTATGTGTAATTCAAGAACTAAAGAAATACATAGCTAGGGTTCTGGAATTTATGCAATAAACTGAATATCAACATACTAATCTAATTTGGATCATTCTAATAGCTAAGAACCCAATAATTCTAACATTCAAGAAATCCTAGGTCTAGTCATAATAAGGGAATTAAGAAACTGACTGAAAACTAGGGACCTAATGGGTGAAAGGAACCCACTAGTGAAATCCCACATACCTGGTGACAAATTTCATGGAGAAATCCTTTGATTTCTGGGCTGGAACTGAAGAAACTTGCTGCGTTCTTGAACTAGGGTTCTTGACTTCTCTTCTCCTCTTATACTCTAATTTTCTAAGTTTTGATTAATGATTTGACTTAGGTAAGTTCTAGTTTTGTTTCTAGGCTTAAACTAACTAAAACCTCATAATTTAGGGTCTAAACGACGTAGCTTAGGGGTCCAACAAAATAGGAAAAGACCAACAGACCCGCAAATTGGGGTTGTAGGTCAAGTCTGCCCGATAGGGCTTCACTAAAATAAGCATAACTTTTTACTCGGAGGTCAGAATATAGCAAAATTGGTGGCGATGGAAAGAGGATTCAATCATCTATCATATCATAGGTTATGGGACACATAATTCCTTTTGTACTAAGAGTTATGACCATTTTAAGTTGACCAAATCAACAAGTTTCCTCTAACTGGCTGCTGACCCTCACCTACGGTCAGACCTACGGACCGTGGATCGAATGACAGTCAGAGGCTAGGTAAAGAGGGCCTCAATCCACAGACATAGACCATAGACTGTGGTCTGACCTACGGACCGTGGGTCTGTCCGTGGGTCGAGACTTAGCCGATATTTTGAGTTGTGTTTGGGGAGGGGTTGCAGTGGTGAACTACAGACCACCACCACGGATCGTGGTCTGACCTATGGTCCATGGATGGCAACTGAGGGTTGCACTTGCAACTTCTCAAATCTGCATTTTTGGTCTGTTTCGAATATGGGGTGTTACATTATCTCCCCCTTTGGACCATTCGTCTTTGAATGAAGACTAAACTAGCTGAGTATGGAGGGAAGAAGCTGCAATCCCTAACACTAAGTACTAGAAACTAATTTCTGACTGAACTGAGTTCTAAGAACATGCAAATACACTGAAAATGCAAGGCTGATTGAGGGAACAAAATACTAAGACTGAATTACGAATGACTGAAAAACTGAAGAGGAACTAATACCTTATGCTGGAATGGAATCGGAAGAAAAGAGGTGAGGATACTTGGACTTCATGGCTGCTTCTGCTTCCCAAGTAGCTCCCTCTACGAACTGACTCCTCCACAAAACCTTGACTGAAGCGACTTCTTTGTTTCTCAACCTTCTAACCTGACGATCGAGAATCTCAACTGGTACATCCTCATATGAGAGACTATCTTTCACTGCCACACTCTCTAATGGCACTATGGATGTTGGATAACCCACACACTTCTTCAAAAGTGAAATATGATAAACCGGATGCACTGCTGCTAATTCTGCTGGCAACTCTAACTCATAAGCCACTTTACCAATCCTCTTCAGAATCTTGTAAGGGCCTACATATCTAGGACTGAGCATCCATTTCTTGCCAAATCTCAACACCCCTTTCATAGGTGACACTTTTAGGAAAACCCACTCATCAACTTGGAACTCTAATTCCCTTCTTCTCACATATGCATCAGACTTCTGGTGACTATGGGCAGTCTTAAGTCTATCTCTAATGAGTTGCACTTTCTGCATAGCATCATGGACTGAATCTGGTCCTATCAAGGCTGATTCACCTACTTCAAACCAACCAACTGGAGATCTACATCTATGCCCATACAATGCCTCATAAGGGGCCATCTGAATGCTGGAATGATAGTTATTATTCTAGGCGAACTCTATAAGAGGAAGGTGATAATCCTAATTACCCTTGAAGTCGATCACACAAGCTCTCAACATGTCCTCTAAGGTCTGAATGGTATGCTCTGCTTGACCATCCGTCTGTGGGTGAAATGCTGTGCTAAGATTAACCTGAGTACCAAGCCCTTTCTGAAATGACTTCCAAAAATGAGAGGTAAACTGAGGACCTCTATCTGAGATGATAAACAAAGGAATCCCATACAACCTCACAATCTCATTAATGTAAAGCTTGGCGTAGTCCTCCACCGAATATGTAGTCTTGATCGCCAAAAAGCGTGAAGACTTAGTAACTCTGTCAACTATCACCCAAATGGAGTCATGATGTCTGCGAGTACGAGGTAAACCTGTGATGAAGTCCATGTTGATCACTTCCCACTTCCAAGTACGAATGTCAATCTCTTGAGTCATACCTCCTGGTTTCTGATGTTCTACCTTGACTTGCTGGCAATTGGGGCACTTAGCCACAAAATCTGCTATATCTCTTTTCATACCATTCCACCAATAGACTTCCCGTAGATCCCGGTACATCTTAGTGGCGCCTGGATGGATAGAATATCTGGAGTTATGGGCCTCTGCAAGAATATGCTATCTCAACTCGCCCACATTAGGAACACATAATCGACCCTGGTAGCGAAGCACACCATCTCCCCCTTAGGAGAAACCTCAACTCTCTGTTGGTGGACTGAACCCTTGAGTTCGAGCAATATCGGATCATTGCCTTGCTTTTCCTGAACATCCACTACCAAAGAAGATTCTGCACCATTCTGAACCGTTACACCACTATCTGATATGCTCATAAGACGAACTCCTAGGCGAGCAAGTCTGTGAACAGCCTTTGCTAGCTCTTTTCTTTCTTTCTCAACATGTGCTACACTACCCATAAATAGTCTGCTAAGGGCATCTGCTAGTACATTTGCCTTAGCAGGATGGTAATGCACACTCATGTCATAATCCTTGAGGAACTCAAGCCATCTTCTCTAGCGAATATTCAACTCTTTCTGGGTGACACATATTGAAGGCTCTTATGGTCTGTGAACACATCTACATGAACACCATACATGTAGTGTCTCCAAATCTTGAGTGCAAACACCACAGCTGCAAGCTCGAGGTCATGAGTCGGATAATTCTTTTCATGCACCTTAAGCTGTCTGGAAGCATAAGTTATAACATTACCTCGTTGCATCAATACACAACCTAGGCCGACTCTGGACGTATCACAATAAATCAAATAACCATTTGAACCCTCTAGTAGAGTCAAAACAGGAGTTGTAGTCAACCTAGTTTTCATTTCTGCGAAGCTTTTCTCACAATTATCTGACCACTGAAACTTGACCATCTTCTGAGTCAACCTAGTCAATGGTGAGGCTATGGGTGAAAATCCTTCCACGAACTTTTGTAATAACCTGCTAGACCTAAGAAACTTCTGATATCTGTAGCAGAGGTAGGTCTGGGCCATTGTTTCACTGCTTCTATCGTCTGGGAATCTACTCGAATTCCTTCACTAGACACAATATGCCCAAGGAAAGCAACTGATTGTAACCAAAACTCGCACTTGTTAAATTTTACAAATAACTAACGATCTTTGAGAGTTTGCAGAACAACTCTCAAATTACTTGCATGTTCTTCCCCATTCCTAGAGTAAATGAGGATATCATCAATGAAGACGATAACGAACAAGTCTAAGTACTGCTTCAACACTATGTTCATCAAATCCATGAAAGTTGTAGGAGCATTGGTTAGTCCAAATGACATGACTACAAATTCATAATGACCATATCGAGTTCTGAAGGCTGTCTTTGGAATGTCACTATCTCTGACTTTAAGCTGATGATAACCGGATCTGAGGTCTATCTTTGAGAAATGACTAGCACCCTGAAGTTGGTCAAACAAGTCATCAATCCTGGGGATGGGATACTTATTCTTGATGGTGACCTTGTTCAACTGTCTGTAATCAATACATATTCTGAGTGAACCATCTTTCTTCTTCACAAACAACACTGGCGCACCCCATGGCGAAATACTAGGTCTGATGAAGCCCTTATCTAGAAGGTCTTTCAGCTGCTCTTTCAATTCCTTAAGCTCCGCTGGAGCCATTATGTAAGGAGGAATCGAAATAGGCTTGGTATCTGGAAGGAGATAGATTCCAAAGTTGATTTCCCTTTTGGGAGGAACTCCGGGAAGATATTCTGGAAACACTTCTGGGAACTCATTGACTAGTGGAACTGACTCAAGAGTTGGGAATTCAAAACTAGAATCCTTAACCCAAACTAGATGATAGAGATAACCCTTAGAGATCATCTTTCTGGACGTAAGGTAAGAAATGAATCGCTCCATAGGCGCTAAGCTACTACCCTTCCATTATAAGATTGGTTTATCTGGAAACTGAAAACGAACAACCCTAGTTCTACAATTGACATCAAGGGTCGTGTCACACGACGCGATGGATGCATTGATAGATATGTCCCCCATGGGTCCTAGATTGAGAGATAACGGGTGTGTATCATTAGGTCAGACATGCATAACTATACCTGACATTGCATCTCATTGCATTGCACATTTTTATCATTGATGGACTTGATCTTGTGTGTTGTTGAACTTGTGAGTGCCTGTTGTGATTGATGCATATTGAGTTTGTTGTTAAGGATATATAATTTGTTAGAGTGCTGTTGTTGAGTTGTGTGCTATGTAAACTGTTAGGTTGGGCTGTTTTTATGCAGGTTGTCGTTATGAAGGTTCGGATGGGGTGCAAGGAGTACCCATATTCTATTCCCTTAGTTTGTGTTTAGAAGTTTACTTGTTGAGTACCGTGTGGTTTGGTACTTATCCCTTGCTTCTACATTTTTGTAGGTTACGAGCCCAGATCTTCGTGATACCTTCTATTCTCTTCTTTTCTGAGGCTTCCTGTGGAGATTTGTGAGGTAGCTGTTTGTCATCTCAGCAGACCTTCTTACTCCTATTTATGATTTTGTTTTACTTGAGAGTCAACATCATTTGAGACTTACGTACTTTCTTTCAATTCTAGTATTTACATTAGCGGCTTATGCACGTGACAACCAGGTTTTGGGGATTTAGTTAAGTTGATTTGTTATCCATATTAGTAATTGTTATTGAACTTCTATTTTTATTTTATTGTTGCACTTTATCGAAATGGTTGAGCTGTAGGCAAACTTGTCTTGGTGGGATAAGACGAGTGCCATCACATCCATTTTTGGGTTGTGACACTAATGTATGATATGGTGATGGAGAAATGAAAGAGTAACTTTGAATGACAATTTTCTTGATACAAAATATGAATTTATATAGACAAAGAGGAGGAATACCATCAGACATAAACTTACAAATTAACTTTTGGGGTTACAAAGATTAAAAAAGGGAGTTCTGAATATTATTAAGTTGAAGATGTGTGAGTTATTAGTAGTTATTTCTTATTTTATTAAAGATATTAAATATATATTATAGTTGTAGATGGAAAGTAGAGTAATTGAATGTGAAAACTATTTAAGATATTATATAAAAAAAAAAATGATGGAAAAATGTTTAAAAAAATAAAAAATAGATCAATATGAATGGAGGCCATAGAGAGGTGCCACATCACCTTCTCTATGTTTCTCCTTTATATATATATATATATATATATATCCCAAAACCACAATTCGTGATGACCCCTATGTTCCCAACAGATAGGTAAGCCAACCCAATACTTTTACCAATTCAATTCAATATATAAAGTAGAAAGATAAGCGAAAACATAATATACAAACACTAAGTCATTTATAAGTATGAAATGCGAAAACCTAAATTGCCACCCCAAGATTTAGTATCATAAGTACAAGAGCTTCTAAACTACGATACAAGTCTAGAACTAATTGACAAATCTAGACGTGAAAAATATCCTGTCTAAATACTAAAATAAAATGATAACGTTTAAAGACATAGAAGGAGGTGTAGGCCACAGAAAAGCCAAGTAGCTCACCACAACTCCAACGTAATTCAAAACTCAACTCTTAAAGCTCCACGAAATGCACTCGAAATTGAAGTCCAATCTGTACCACATAAGAGTACAACAAGTGTAGTATGAGTACGAAACCACGTGTACCCAGTATATCTCATAGACCGACATCATGAAATGATATGCCTGAGATACCACGTACTCCCTCAATCGTATATACATGATACTCCTTAGAAATACATCGAAGTTCATGACCCATGGGGGACTCGCTAGGTCCATATACCGACACAGACGATCTCCACGTGTCTGTGCGGACGATCTCAATACACTATCATAAAATCAAATAATTTTCGCACGGACGATCTCCACATGCCCAGATTATAATTTTAACATCTCACCATTCCCAGCACGGATGATCTCCACGTGCCCAACTTATACTCAATTTCATGTCAATACATGCGCATAATATGGTTTCAATAAAAGGGAATGATGATGCATCTCAATCAATCAAATATCAACATAATATATAACCACCTCAACTATCACAAATATATTGGTTCAATAAAGAAACACAATCACACAAAAGAATTCAAGTCAATAATACATCAGCTAATGCCTTGGCATTCTCAGATTACAATCAGCCTACTATATTAATAAACTTTCACTTTATAACACAAGTATTCGTACTAATTTCCGTCACATCATTGGTACGAGACCCCCATCTTTAGCCCTTACCCATGGTCTATTCCATTTTTAATCCTTAATTAGAAAAAAACGCCTTTCAACGAAGTCTGAAAGTCTTAACATACCTTGAATGTCGAATACGTGTCACGAATCCTCAAGATTTGACCTTTCCCTTTCATTGTAATGACCCGTTAGGTTGTTTTGAGCCCTAGTACTATTTTGACTCCTCCGACAAAATTTTGAATGAAAATTTTAAACTATTCGGTAATTACGAGTATTTATTTGATGAATATTTATTAAATAATTAATATAGTGATAGTTAATGAGCCAAGTGTATAATTTATTAAATATCCTTTACCACTTAACCTATATAATTAAATTAAATTAGTGGAATATGCCACTTTTAATACCTAATTATTTATTTGGAAGAGAAAAGAAAAAAGGAGGCGAAACTTACCTATGAAGACGAATGCCAGAGAAAGAAAAACAACATGCTTAAGTTTCAGGTAGAGGATGTATATACATACCACTCAAATTTATGTAGTTATTATATGATAGATAATCATAAATTATTATTATTATTATTATAGTTGTTTTGAGAAATGATATTATTAATTTCGTTAATGGTTACCGTAGGCACATCATTTTCAATAAACTTCTGAAAAGCAATGAAAGTAATACCTGTATTATTAGGTAGTATAAACGGTGCCTGAGGAGGATAAATAGCTTTGATAATATTAATTGATTCATCTTTATAGGATCGTTTAAGAACATTGATGAATAAAGGCAAATAAGTGGTTATAAACCAGGGTACGAAAAACATAATATGATTATGTAAAGCACAAGTCTCATATAATTCTTGAGAAATATTATGCAAATCCTCCGCACTATATGTGTCAAAAAACCAAATTTTAAACTGGCTCCATTTATCACTTGCAAATTCATTTTGAATATATTTTTTTACCAGTGATCCTGGACTGAAATCAATTTGATGTTCAGTCATCATTAAGTATCATTAAGGTTAAAATCCATTTCGGATGTAGAAGGAATATCCTTATCAGAAATATCAGATGATTTATCATTTGTTTGAACAATATTTAATCGAGAATCAATTTTAATTTTTTGTTTATCAGCAGATACGACAAAAGATAATGTATGCAAAGAAGCAGAACGATTTCGCGCTGGACCATAACAAGGGTCAATCGGCGAGATGTGTTGGATGACAAGTAATCTTCTATCAGAACAAACTGAATGTCTGCTATAAAACACTTTTTTCATCAAACTGAATACAAATCTTACCAGCATCATTTTGAGTAATAGAGAATATTCAGAATTAGTGACAACATCAGTCATCTGTTCTGGTGGTATAACAGAGTCTAAAGTCCAAGTAGTAGGAAAATTAATCTCTTCCCATTTTATAGGTCTTCTAGTAGTGACCTTAGACTTAGCAAAATTAGTTTCTACTAAAATAGTTTGATCAGATGTATCATATAATTTACATCTAGGATTCAAAGTAGCAAGCAATTTGAAATAGATTCTATAAGATAAACAAATTAGTTCAGATCTAGGTGCATAATTATAACCATGCGTTTTAACATTCAAAATTAAAGCATCTAATATATTAGAATCAGTCAAAGATAACTGCAAATTCGGCTGAGTATTAAAATAAACTGGACCATAGGTCACCGTAGATTCGATCGAACCCATCAAAGATTGTCTAAATTTCAAATTTATCGCATCGCGAAGAGCAGCTTAAAATGTCTTAGGTAACCCTTTAAGAGTTAGGGGTTTAAAGGCAATTTGAACCATCCCAATATGCAAGAACTTGTATTGATTTTAAAGAACTTGTATTGATTTTATAAACATCAATATTGCGTTTATTCAACAAACGAATAGTCTGTTCTGACGAATTTAACGCTAGAGATTGTTCAGTAGTTTTAATCAGTTGTTTATTAGAGTTCTTATCAATCCAACCATAGTCAGAAATGGTTTTTATATAAACTTTTAGAATATTCCATTTGTTTAACAAATCAAGGTTTTGAGGTATATCTACCTCTTCCAATTGAGTACTTTTAGTACTAATATCTCCTAAATCCATGATTAAGAGAATATATCTATGCCGAAATACTTCACATCAATCTCATATTTACCATGAACGTTCCTAGGCTCTGATACCAACTAAACTAGGATCTCAGAAGACGGGCGGTAGTCCACACAGTCATCTTCAATCTAGCTTGTTAACATCCGAATTCAAGAAATAAATTCGAATCGAAATACATACAAATTTTATATAGTTTGATGACTGTATGGAAGGATCTGATCCTTTTACCCAAGCAAAGGGTCTGTCGAGATTCAAATACGTATTGTTAGTGAGCCCATGTGTCTAGCAGTTCTAATCGGGTATAAGGCATCCTTTTACACCTTATTGGGCTGAGACCACGGCTGGCTAGACGGAGTCACTAAGACAAAACCACTAACTTATTGTATTGAATCTGACTATACCACCATCTTGGAACCAAGTCAAGAAACAATATATAAATTTTGCATGTTTAGATAAAGTCTAGATCGTTCATGATAAATATAAATTTGAAGCTAGCTTTCCGGCATAGATATAATTCTTTAGCCGGACATAGTCACGGCTTAGATCGAAAGAGAGGTAATAGGAATAAGTTAATAAGAATAAGAAAATACCTTGTCATTACCAAACAACACTCTTTATTAATAACTCCGGCCAAAGTCCGGCAAGCTTACACAAACTTAATAAAAGAAAGAAACTAATAGAGAGGAAATTAAAAGAGAGAGAGAGAGAATGGTTCTGAACCTGCGCTCTTTCACTAAAAACATTCTTATTTATAGATAAGAAATAAAACAACAAGCATCTTTGTATAGTGCTATCGGGTCCCATCGGCCCCTATGAACAATATATCTACTGTTGAAAATAGTGTATCTTCTGTCTTTAATGCCTTCACATCTGGTCTTTCTTTGTCATCCCGAATAAGAAGTCTTCTGTCTCCTTTAGCGTAGCTCCTGAATCTTATTCTTTCGGTTCAGATGGTTGAGCTTCTTTAAGATCATCTCGAGTATCATCACTCGTTTCACTCCTCATAAAAGTGTCAGATTTTTCATAGTGAGTGATATTAAGAAGTAAATTTCTCCTAACTCCTTCTAAGTAATTATTAATTAATTCTTCTTTATTTCCATCAAGATTGGAAATTCTTCTGGCCATATGCCTAACAGAGCTATCAGCATATCAACAATTAGTTCCTTTGGATGAGCTGTTCCATATTCATGAATTGTATGGGAAATATAATCCAGAAGTTCTTGTCCATATAAGGCTTTTGTCTAGGCATCATTCTTCATTAGTTTATCCCAAAAGTTATTATAATAACATCGATACAGGCAAGGAATTTGCTTCTCGGTAAAGCCTACTTTAGGAGTCCATTTATGAATCTATGGAATAGAAAATTCTATAAAGAAATAAATTTGATCAATTTGTTCGAAATAGCAGATATGATCTTCGTTATATAGATTATTAAGGTTTGGGGAAACCTTAACCCATTTTTATTATTATTATTATTACTATTACTATTACTATTACTATTACTATTACTGTTACTGTTACTGTTACTGTTACTATTACTGTTACTGCTGTTGTTGGTGTTGCTGGTGTTGTTGTTGTTGTTGTTGTTGTTGGGTAAAGGGTTGGTTTTCAAATTGTTACACTATTGATTTAATAAATTGTGAATAGAAAATTCTATAAAGAAATAAGTTTGATCAATTTGTTCGAAATAGCAGATATGATCTTCGTGATATAGATTATTAAGGTTTGGGGAAACCTTAACCCATTATTATTATTGTTATTATTATTATTATTACTATTGTTGTTGCTGTTGCTGTTGCTGTTGTTGTTGCTGTTGTTGTTGGGTAGAGGGTTGGTTTTCAAATTGTTACACTATTGATTTTATAAATTGTGGGTAGTATTACTTTGTTGGTTATAATCGGCAATAACTAGTAAATAGTAGGGGATAAGTATGCTCATGATAGGTGATAATAATATCATAGAGGGGGGATGTTATTAATTTTATATTATAGATAGATGCTCAGGTAACATTCTACCAAAAAAAAAGGTAATTCACAAGTGAATGTAATTAGTTGGTAACTTGATTCCAAATTCGGATTCTTCTTTTATTACTATCGTAATTCATCTTGATATATTCATATGTGCATAAGTGAAGTTTAGGTTTATTATAATTTATGAACACCATTAGAGTTATGTTATTTGGAGGAATCAAGACTTAACCTTAGGCTTGAGATTTAGGAGATTGATTATAGATTATGATGAGTATTTTGATCTAAGCTAGACTTATAGTAATATGGGTGTCTATGGACTCACTTGCTTACGAGTATTGCATATTTGGTAGATTGAAAACATTATGAAGATTTACGATAGGGAAAAGCCAAATCTTGAGGATTTGACACATGTTCGGCATTCTAGGTATGTTAAGACTTTTTAGACTTCGTTGAAGTATGTTTTCCTAATTAAAGATTAAAAATGGAATAGACAATGGGTAAGGGAGAAAGATGGAGGGTCTCGTACAAATGGTGTGACGGGCATTGGTACGAGTACCGGGGTTATAAAGAGAAAGTTTATTACTCTTGAATGTTAATTGTAATCCGAGAATGCCAAACCATATGGGCATTAGCTGATGTATTATTAACTTGAATTCTGTCGTGTGATTGTGTTTCTTCATTGAACCTGTATATTTGTGATATTTTAGGTGATTATATATTATACTGATAATTGATTGATTGAGATCGTTATCATCTCATTTTACTGAAATCATATTGTGCACATGCATTGACATGAGATTGAGTATATGTTGGGCACGTGGAGATAGTCCGTGCTCGGATTGTGAGATGTTAAGATTATAATTTGGGCACATGGAGATCATCTGTGCTCGGATTGTGAGATGTTAAGATTATAATTTGGGCACGTGGAGATCGTTCGTGCAGAAATCGTTTGATTTTATGATAGTGCATTGAGATCGTCCGCACAGACACGTCGAGATCGTCTGCACAGACATGTGGAGATCGTCTGTGTCGATATATGGACCTCGCGAGTCCCTTATCGGTCATGAACTCTCCATGTGTTTTCGAGTAGTATCATGTGTATATAGTTGAGAGAGTACTCGGTATTTGATGCATATCATTTCATAGTGTTACATTGCATTGCATCTCATTACATCCCTCATTTTTGTTGATTATGTGTGTTATTTGTGGTTGGAAATTACATGACATTTGATTATCCTTATTGATGAAAACTTAGTTGATAAGTATAAGGTGGACCTATAAAAATGAAAGGATTATTTTCTTATATACTCCTATCATTACTTTTTGTTGTCGGTCTATGAGATATACTGGGTGCACGTGGTTTCATACTGATACTACACTTGTTGCACTCTTTTGTTGTGCAGATTCGATTTCTCATACGAGCACCTCTCGTAGAGCTTTTTGAGTCCGAGCTTGGATTGTCTTTTGGAGTTGTGGTGAGCAGCTTGGCTATTCCGTAGCCCACACCTCTCTCTATTTTGCTTCTTTTTATTCAGACATGATATTTCTTATGTCTAGACTTGTCACATAATTTCAGACTTGTATCGTCTTTTAGAATCTTTGGTACTTCTAACACTAAATCTTGGGTGGTAGTTTAAGTTCCACATTTAATACTTATAAAAGACTTAGTTGTTGGGATATTCTACCAGTCGCTTAGTTTTTCCATTATTAATATTGAATTGAATTGGTAAAAGTGTTGGGTTGGCTTACCTATCGATTGGGAACATAAGTGCCATCACGACTTATGATTTTGGGTCGTGACAATTTGGTATTAGAGCCTTAGGTTTATCGGTTCACGAGTACATGAGCTATGTCTAGTAGTGTTTTGCGAATCGATATGATGACGTCCATACTTCTCTTCGAGAGGCTATAGTACATTTAGGGAACTTCTATTTTTTTCATTCTTTATTGTTCGAACTTGACTTTGTTAGAATTCTAATTTGGTTATCTCATTCTCTCACATTTAGTCAGGACTCGTGCGTCCGTTATCAGAAATAAGGAGCTTGCACTCGCACCCACTGCTAGGATTATTGCATGAGATAGATATAAGGGGGAGGTCTAGGTAGAGGTTGGATTGTATCATTTTTGGCTAATAGGTCTATCATGATTGTTGGTGAGTAGTAAATGATTGAAAGGGTTAGGATGATGAATTTTCCAACTTATACTGATAACTTCAATGAGAATGATTATAAATTATAGTTAGTTTTCATAAGAGGTTGCATGATCTTTGATTAGGGGGGTTTCATAGAGTTGACTACACACTGTTTCTTATGATTGGCCCTGTCAATTAGTGGTAGGGTTAATACTTGATAATAGGCCAGCTAGATCACCTCTACTCTCACGGATTCAATTTGCTCAGGTGTTCCTAGATAAGATTTGTCCACGCAGTACGAGTGAGCATAAGAGGGTTGGATTTGTGGGATTGCAGCAAGGTGGTATGTTAGTCACAAAGTATAAGGTTAAGTTTCATGCCTTTTCTAGGCACGCTTCAATGATACTTCCCACCGAGGCTGAGTGAGTGAGAAGGTTTGTTAAGGGGTTGATCATTTTGATTCGTATGAGAGTTTCTCAGGGTACCACTTCTGGTGTTTCATTTCAGAAAGTTGTAGATGTTTTGAAAGAGTTAGAGATGATTCGACGTATGAGATTTAAGTGGCGTGAGGGCAAGAAGGTTGTCATTCGAATTGGATATGGTATGTGAGTAGCTTGAATTGTCTGTACATGTTTCTACTTTTGTTGGAGAATTCATAGATGTCGATCGAGCATATCGATCATATATAGTTACCTTGATAGGATATGATACTCAAGTGGATTTGAAGGACTTATATGTGATGAATTTTTGAGTTTATGCTTGGAATGAATTGGTTATCTTCTTATTGTGCAGTTTTGAATTGTCATGCTAAAACAATTACATTAGTTATGCCCCAAATTTTAAAGTAGAGTGGAGAGATTTCCTTAGTCACAGTTAAAAAAAGGTTTATATCATATTTTTTAGGCTCATCACATAGTGGAGTGAGGATATTTGGCTTAGTTGGCGCATATTTGAAACACTGGTGTGGAGACTCATGTGCTTGAGTTTGTTTTGATTATGAATGAGTTTTTAATGGTAGTTCCGACGGACCTACAAGATCCTCTATCTAATTGTGGAATTGATTTTTATATCGATTTGGAGCAAAGCACTCATCCCATTTCAATTCCACCTTATCATATGAATTCGGTCAAATTAAAAAGAGTTGAAAGAACAATTACAAGATTTGATGAGCAAGGGGTTATTAGGCTGAGTGTATCTCTTTGGGGTGCTCTAGTGTTATTTGTGAAAAATAAGGATGGATCTATGAGTATGTGTATTGACTATCGACAGTTATATAAGGTTACAATAAGAAATAAGTACCCGATATCTCATATTGGTGTTTTATTTAATCAACTTCAATGTGCTTTAGTTTTCTTCGAGATTGACTTGAGATTCGACTATCGTTAGTTAAAGATTAGGGTAACAAATATCTCTAAGACAACTTTCCGGACACGTTATGACCATTGTGAGTTTCTGGTGATGTGTATTGGGTTGACTAAGGCCCTATCATCTTTTATGAACTTGATGAATGAGGTGTTAAGATCATACTTGGACTCCTTCATTATCGTCTTCATAGATGATATTTGATATATTATCGTAGTAGGAGGAGCACGAGCATCATTTGAGGATTGTGCTTGAAATTCTAAAGGAGAAGAAGGTGTACGCAAAGTTTTCAAGGTGTGAGTTTTGCTTTGTTAGTTAGCATTCTTGGGACATGTAGAGTTCGAAGAGGGCATTATGGTGGATTCTAAGATGATTGAGATACTTTGAGATTTCGGTCAAAACATCTTTAGTTATTGAGATTTGGAGTGTCTTAGGTCTTGCGGGTTATTATCCGTGATTTGTGGAGGGGATTTCATCCATTGCACCGCACCTTGATTAACTAGATTGACCCAGAAGGAAGTGACTTTCTAGTGTTTTGATGAGTGAGAGGTGAGTTTTCAAAAGCTCAAGACTATTAGTTACTGCTCTTATTTTGACTCTACTCGTGGAGGGAGTGGATTTTATCTTATTTTATGTTGATGCAGGAAGAGAAGGTAATAATTTATGCTTCGAGCCAACTGAAGTTTGTTCACGAGAAGAATTATCCTATAAATGACTTGGGGTTGACAGTTGTAATATTCGCATTGAGGATTTCAGGGTATTACTTTTATGATGTGTATTGTGAGGTGTTCAAGGATCATGATAGTCTCCAATATATATTAAATCAGAGAGTGTCAATTTGGGGTAGCAAAGATGATTTTGAGTTTTTCAAGGACTATGACATCAATATATTTTATCATCTAAATTATGCGAATGTGGTAGTAGATTAATTAAGTATAAAGACAGTATGTATAGGGGGATTTAACTTTGTTATAGGTTGGTGAGCTTTCTTTGGCTATGGATATCCGGTCCTTAGCGAATAGCTTTGCGAGACTTAATATTTTAAAATCTTGTAGAGTTTTAAGTTACATGGAGTGGGGTCATCCTTATTGGATCAGATTCGGGCTTAATAGTTTGATGATGGAGATTTGTATAATATTCGAGACAAGATGTTATAAGGAGAAGCCAAGGAGGAAATTCTTGATGGTGAGGAATTTTTGAGGATAAGAGATCATATTTATGTTCTTTGGGTAGGTGAGTTGACTAGAATGCTCATGGAGAATTCCCTAGTTTAAGGTTTACAATTCATCCGAGGAATAATAAGATGTTTCGTTTATCAGCAAGTGATGTATAAATATCAACAACCTTGAGGTGTTATTTAAAGGAAGCTCATCCTAGAGTGGAAGTGGAAAATGATTCCTACAAACTTTGTGGTAGGGTTGCCACAGAGCTTAAGGAAGGGTTGATATTATTTGGGTCATTGTGGATTGATTGAGCAATTCTACATTTCTCGTGCCGATTCAAACTATTTAAAATTTAGAGTAATTTGATTACATGGGGTGCCCATATCTAGCATATTCATGTTGATGCACACAATTTATATCTCATTTCTGGCGGTCTATGAAGAAGGAGTTAGGACTCGAGTGCATCTTAGTACATCCTTGCATACATATATGAATAGTCAGTCTAAACGGACTATTAAGGTCCTTGAGAACATGTTGTGGGTGTGTCTAATCAGTTTGGTGGGTATTGGGGATACATTTTTACTTTTAGTGGAGTTGCATAAAATAATAGTTATCATTTGAGCATTGAGAGGGCACCATTCGAGACTTTGTATGGTAGGAGATTTTGATCTCCAATTGGTTGATTTGATGCATTTGAGGTTAGACCATGGGGTACATATTTATTGATGGAATCATTAGATAAGGTCAAGTTGATCCAATTTAGGCTCCTCATAGCTTAGAGTAGGTAAATGAGTTACGCAGATTGAAAGGTTCATGATTAAAGGTAATGACTGGAGAGCGGGTTCTATTGAAGGTTACACCTATGCAAAGTTTGATGAAATTTGAAGAGAAGTACAAGTTGAGCCTGACGTATATTGTTCCTGTCGAGATTGATCAACGTATTTGTGAGGTGGCTAAAAGTTTGCTTTGTCACTTGGTTTTTCGGGTGTTTACATTATATCTTATAATTCGATAATGGAGAAGTTTCATTAAGGATGGTGTGTATGTGATTCAATGAGATTCAATGTTACTTTACTAGTGTTTTACTTTTGAGGAGAAGTCGATAACAAACATGGATGGGAAAATTTGGAAGTTCAGGTTGAAAGAAGTTATTTCAGTAAAGGTTCAAGGGAAGGGTTGAAGAGGCTATTTGGGAGAGTGAGTTGGACATGTGGATCAAATATCCAGATTTGTTTTAAGAGTTCAGTTACTTTTATTCTTTTACCGTTCGAAGTTGAACGTTTGTTTTAGTGGTAGATGATGTAATGACCCATTAGGTCGTTTTGAGTCCTAGGACTATTTTTACTCCTCCGACAAAATTTTGAATGAAAATTTTAAACTATTCGGTAATTACGAGTATTTATATGATGAATATTTATTAAATAATTAATATAGTGATAGTTAATGTGCCAAGTGTATAATTTATTAAATATCCTTTACCACTTAACCCATATAATTAAATTAAATTAGTGGAATGTACCACTTTTAATACCTAATTATTTATTTGGAAGAGAAAAGAAAAAGGAGGCCGAACTTACCTGTGAAGACGAACGCTAGAGAAAGAAAAACATCGTGCTTAAGTTTCAGGTAGAAGATGCATATACATACCACTCAAATTTATGTAGTTATTCTATGATAGATAATTACAAATTATTATTATTATATGTTGTTGGGTACAGGGGCGGATCCACGTATTGAGTTATGGGTGCTTGAGCACCCATTGACCCCGGCAAAATTTTTATATATCTATATAGAAAATACTAAAAAAGTTATATAATATATCCTTCAACACCCATTAAACAAAATGTCCAGTGGGTGCTTTGGTAGTGAAGTTGAATGCTGGGTTTGCTAAAGCATCTCTGCGGGTGTTCGAATCCTGGTGTAATCCCCCAATTTTTGTTGACAAAAATGAAACTTCTTTCATAGTTTTTGTCTTCTTTTTATTTCTTTTCACAGACTTATCCTTATATTTCTTTCTAGTTTTTTCATTTTCCTATTTTGTATTTCATTAACTAACTAAAAAAATATTAGTAAGCCTCTATAAAAAAAAAAAATTGACTAGCAACTTTATGTTAAAGGAATTGAACACCCATGGCCATCAAATTCTGGATCCACCACTGGTTGGGTAAAGGGTTGGTTTTCAAATTGTTACACTATTGATTTTATAAATAGTGGGTAGTATTACTTTGTTGGTTATAATCGGCAATAACTAGTGGATAGTAGGGGATATGTATGCTCATGATAGGTGATAATAATATCATAGAGGGGGGATGTTATTAATTTTATATTATAGATAGATGCTCATGTAACATTCTACCAAAAAAAAAGGTAAATCACAAGTGAATGTAATTGGTTCGTCACTTGATTCCAAATTCAGATTCTTCTTCTATTACTATCGTAATTCATATTGATTTATTAATATATGTATAACTGAAGTTTAGGTTTATTATAATTTATGAACACCATTAGAGTTATGTTATTTGGAGGAATCAAGACTTAACCTTAGACTTGAGAGTTAGGAGCTTGATTATATATAGATTAGGATGAGAATTTGGATCTAAGCTAGACTTATAGTAATATGGGTGTCTATGGACTCACTTGCTTACGAGTATTGCATATTTGGTAGAAACATTATGAAGCTTTACGAAAGAGAAAAAAGCCAAATCTTGAGGATTTGACACATGTTCGGTATTCCAAGTTTCTAGACTTCGTTGAAGGACGTTTTCTTAATTAAAGATTAAAAATGGAATAGACAATGGGTAAGGGCGAAAGATAGGGGGTCTCGTACCAATAGTGTGTCGGGCATTGGTACGAGTACCGGGGTTATAAAGAGAATGTTTATTACTATAGAATGTGGATTGCAATCCGAGAATGCCAAAGCATATGTGCATTAGTTGATGTATTATTGACTTGAATTCTTTCGTGTGATTGTGTTTCTTTATTGAACCTGTATATTTGTGATATTTGAGGTGATTATATATTATACTGATAATTGATTGTTTGAGATCGTTATTATCCCATTTTATCGAAATCACACTGTGCATATGCATTGACATGAGATTGAGTATAAGTTGGGCACATGGAGATCGTCTGTGCTGGAATTGTGAGATGTTAAGATTATAATTTAGGAACGTGGAGATCGTCCATGCGGAAATTCTTTGATTTTATGACAGTGCGTTGAGATCTTCCGCACAGACTCATGGAGATCATCCATGTCGGTAAATGGACCTCGCGAGCCCCCATGGGTCATGAACTCTCGATGGCTCCTTCGGGGGCCTCTGGCTCAGGATCAGGTGAGGGCACTGGAGGTATCATGTATATACGGTTGAGAGAGTACTTGTCATTTGATGCGTATCATTTCATAGTGTCACATTGCATTGCACCTCATTACATCCCTCATTCTTATTGATTATATGTGTTATTTGTGGTTGGAAATTACGTGACATTTGATTATACTTATTGATGAAAACTTAGTTGATAAGTATAAGGTGGACATGTAAAAATGAAAGGATTATTTTCTTATATACTCTTGTCACTACTTCTTTGTTGTCGGTCTATGAGATATACTGGGTACACGTGGTTTCGTACTCATACTACACTTCTTGCACTGTTTTGTGGTGCAGATTCAATTCCTAATATGAGCACCTCTCGTGGAGCTTTTTGAGTACGTGCTTGGATCTTATCTTGGAGTTGTGGTGAGCTGCTTCACTGTTCCGCAACCCACACCTCTATCTATTTATGGTTTATTTTGCTGCTTTGTATTTAGACAAGATATTTCTTATGTCTAGACTTGTTACATATTTTCAGACTTGTATCTTCTTTTAGAAGCTCTTGTACTTCTGACACTAAATCTTGGGTGGTAGTTTAGTTTCTGCATTTAATACTTATGAAAGACTTAGTTGTTGGGATATTCTACCCGTCACTTAGATTTTCCATTATTAATATTGAATTGAATTGGTAAAAGTGTTGGATTGGCTTACCTATTAGTTGGGAACATAGGTGCCATCACAACTTGTGATTGGGTCGTGACATTCACAAAGCTTCAAAATGTTCCCAATCTAACAATTATACAATATTCGTAAGCAAACAAATCTGTAGACACTCATATTACTACACGTCTAACCTAGACCAAAAACTCATCAAATTCTATAACCAAACTCCTAATTTTGGTGCCAACTAATATGTCGCATATTATATTTTCTAAAATTCAAGCTTAGGGTTAAGTCTTAATTCTTCTAAAAACGTAATTATAATGGTGTTTATATTATAAAATATACCTAATGTTTAATTACATATACCAATATATCAAAAATATGATCTTAATGCGATAAACAAATAAATTAAGAACCAATTCCACCAGTTAACGAAATCAATAAATGCACTGCGAACATAAATGATTTGCTAATCAACCATTGGCATGTTTTCCCACTGGTGGCCTTAAATCTTGTCCCCCAAAATTTGAAGAAATGCTAACAGTAAAGGTAATTCAACTGAATATTGTCATCCTAGTACTAATTCCTTTTCTCCATTCAATAATAATAATAATAATAATAATATAATAATAATAATACTTATATATGTAGCAATTACATTTACACCCGCATAAATGGTAAGTTCATTAAAATTCCTTACCTTCAGCGGTCGACCTTCGCTATGACGCCGCAAACAAAATTGTATAAGCTGATTTCTTTCTTTCTTCTTTCAATAAATTAATTAGGTATAAAAAGTGGCAAATCCTACTAACTTAATTTAATTATATGGGTCAATGGTAAAGGGTATTAAATAAATTATAGACTTGGCCATTAACTATCAACTATATTATTTATTTAATAAATATCCGTTAAGTAAATAATCCTAGTTACTAAATATTTCAAAATTTCCATTTAAAATTTTACGGGAAGAGTTAAAATAGCCCTAGTGATCAAAATGACCTAACAAGTGATTATCCTCTTTTTACTCAAATCAGTTAAATTCCATTCAAAAAACAAGATTTTTTTATTTTTCAAACGTTTATCTCTCCTTTCAATTTTTTCTGTAATTTGTCATCAGTCACAACTAGTTTCAGTTGACTTTTATCCAATAATCTTCATTAGTGTTGTAATGGACGGATTCTTACCAATATTAATAAAACATGGTGGTAGATGGGATCCTTCAGGTTGATGTTCTTTGCGATTTTTTTATTTGTATTGTTATACGACTCAAGCGTAAAAAAAAAATTAAGGATAATTATACTAGAAAGGAAGTTTTCAGATTTTGGTTGTGTATAATAGAATTTAATTGTGACGTTTTTGGTATGAACACTCTTTTTTTTTTAGATTACATAATATTTGTTTGAAAATGCAAATATTTTGGTATGAATTCTTTTTTAATTTATGGTTTCTGGTAAGAAATAAATTACATAGAATTTATTTCTAATTGGTATACTGGTCATACCACTTTTTTGTACAATTTTGGACTTATATTTGAATGAATTATGTATACTGGTTAATAAAAATATTATTCAGATTTTGTTTAAGTATAATAGTTTTAACTATGGCGTATGAACATTACATAAAATTTGTTTGAAATTAATATAGATTTTGGATGAACATTCATTGTTTGTATGTTTCTGGTTTAAAAAATTACATAATTTTTTTTTGGAAATTTGTATACTAGTTATACCATGTTGGTATGATTTTGGCATTATACTGGAATGAATTTCGTATACTATTTATCTAATAAATTCTCAGCATTATTATTAATATTTTGGTATGATTCTTGTATAAAATTGACATAAATTTTGTATGTAATTGGTATAATAGTAAGATCAAATTTATATGAAAATTTATAGTTTTTATGGCGCGAATCTTGTATGATTCAATTTCTTTTTTTGGCATTATATTGGTTGGAATTGTGCATAACAGTGGAATGAAATTGGTATATTGTTTATTTAATAAAAGATAATTGCTAGTTATAAATTGTATGATTTCGTATTTTTTTTGCATGAATCTGGTATGAATCAATGTTTACTTTTGGCATGAAATATGTAACACCCCGTATGCTAGAACTACCAAAATGTGGATTTTCAGAGTTGTAGCTGCAACCCACGGTTGCCACCCACGGCCCGTGCTGGTGGTCCCCCAGAAGCCTTAGAAAATTGGCTAAGGGTAGACCCTCGCCAGGACCTACGGACCGTAGGTCAGACCACAGTCTATTGTCCAGGGTCGTAGGTCAGACCCCCAGTTTAAGCTCCTAGTTGCCAAACGATGGTTGACCAGCATGGACCGTTGGTCCATCCACGGTCCGTCGGTGGCCCCTAAAAACAGTTAAGTTAGGGGCTTTTTGGTATTTTCCTTATTTGTTAGACCTCTAAACTACGTCGTTTAACCCATAACCTACGTAGTTTTGGTGAGTTTTAGCCTAGCAACTTAATTAGAACCTACCCTAGTCAATTCTTTCTCAAGAAATCGATCAAACTAGAGAAAAAAAGGAGAAATAGTCGAGCAGCCCAAGTTCAAGAACGCAATAAGGTTTCCTTCAGTTCTAGCCCGAAATCGCAAGATTTCTCCGTGAAATTATTCACCAGGTGTATGCGATTGCACTAGTGGGTTCCTTTCTCCCATTAGGTCCCTAGAATTTAGTTAGATTCTTGATTCCCTTAATATTATCTAGACCTAGGGGTTCTAGAATTTCAGTAGATCATTGTGAATTAGTTGGTGTAATGTTCCTAATAAGATTATCATGATTTTAGTATGGTTTTGCGTAGATTCCTTCATAAATTCAGAACCCTAGCTATGTAGTTCTTTTAGTTCATGAATCACACATGCTAGGTCAATTATTTCAGATATATACATACATGCCTCAGTTTTCGAATGTTTCATTATCAGTATATAAATGTTGCATTCTCAGTTTGCATGTTAGTATTTTGAGCTATCCAGTATTACAGAAATCCAGTCATAAATTTTTAATTACATAATCAATTGGGATTAGCTTAATATCGAGTAGACTAGGATTCAGGGTACCCGAATAGTCCTAGAACTACGTGCCCCCGTAGGATAAGTCCCCTCTATTGGGCATTACATTTTAGTGATCACGCCAGCATGCCTTTATACCTTTGGCATGGTATATTGGGTCCTCTCGATGTGGGGTATACATCGGACTCCACATTTAGCTCATGTGGTTTTATGTCGATTATTAGTAGCTCCCACAGTTTAGTCAGATTCTATTACATTGACCATGTTATCAGTACAGTTCAATATTCACTCTCAGCATGTCATAAACTTGGTCATTGCGTCATGTACAATATTTTCAGTATCCTTATCATGTTCAGATTATCAATGCTTTATTGCTTGTTCAGTTATGTTATTGTTCAGCTTTATTCTATCCTGCATGCTCAGTACCTTTCAAGTAGGTTGAGGTCCTCAACAGTCATATAACGCTTAGATCGGTTCCCGATCTTAAGTTCAACAGCATCAGTAGTGAGTCCTCATTTTTCGAGGACGAGTGACATGATTATCTTTCTTGCTTTTAACTTTAGTTTCAATTTTGCTAGATTTAGATGGGGGCATGTCCCAACTCTTCTAGTCAGTTTAGAGGCTTATGTCAAACATAGACAGATTCAACTATAGTGTTAGATTTTGACTTTTCAGTTGTTGTTTAAACTCTCAGTATTCATATATTCAGATTTAGTATATGGGTATTCCACATCATTTCAGTTTATCTTATGATTTAGCTTCCGCAAAATAATTCTTACTTCAGTTCATTTAGTTTGCTTATGACATGCCAGCAAGGTTAGCTTGGGGTTAGTCGTGATCCTAGGTCCCGTGTCCGTGTCCTGGGGTAGCTTCGGAGCTTGACAAACTTGGTATCAGAGCATTAGGTTTAAGAGTCCTAGGATGTCTGAAAATATGCACTAAGTAGAGTTCTTTTCATGGGTATGAAGTGCACCACATCTAATAAGAATGAGGCTACAAGGTGTTTTAGGAAAACTTCGTTTACTTGTTACTCTTATCGTGCGTGAGGTATGATCCAACTTCTCTTTCTAATCCTTTATTTTGCATTTCAGATCATGCCTTCTCGTAGAGCTTATAGAAGGAATGTGAATGCTAGGGATGCAAACACAGCTCCTCCAGTCCCAGATCAGAAAGTTTCGAATGCTGAATTTTGGAACACTATCCAGTTGTTGGGTAAGAGTGTGACTAACTAGAACAATCAGCAGGTTCCAGTTCTGGCAAATGCTAATATTGGGTCAGCTGCGGCTAGAGTTCGGGATTTCGTTAGGATGAATCCGCCTGAGTTCTTAGGATCGCATAATGGTGAGGATCCCCAAAACTTCATTGATGAGGTCAAGAAGATCATTTGAGTAATGAAGGTAACTGGGAATGATCGGGTTGAGTTGGCATCTTACCAACTTAAGGATGTAGCTCATATCTGGTAAACTCAGTGGAAAGAGAACAAGGGTACAAATTTAACTCCTATCACTTGAGAATTCTTTAGTGAGACCTTTCTGGACAGGTTCATCCCAAGAGAGTTGAGAGAGGCAAAAGCTCAGGAGTTTATGAATTTGAGGCAGGGTTCTATGACAATCCAAGAGTATGGATGATACACTCAAATTACAGCTCCCTAAAGAAGTATAAGCGATCGTTGTCAAATAAAGAACCCAACTTGTAGGTTGGGGTCGATCCCACAAGGTATATGGTTTCGACTTAAACTTAACTTACGATTATATTCGTTTAATCAACGTATTTCTGAGACAAGTAAGTAAAGGGGGGGGGGGGGGGTTGTGTAACAAATAACTGATTGTTGTTTAGAGAGCAAGTGAGCAAGATTCGAACTTTAGTTGTTATC
>JAJOOR010016737.1:0-25312 GCA_036250505.1 Solanum acaule
AGTGCCACGTAGGCCGAAAAGGGGTAGAAAATTATATATAAAATAAGTTCGGGGGGGGGGGTAATAAGACCTTAGTAAAGGTTAGGTGTGTCTCAAGGATTTTGGGCATAGACTAGGGTGGTACTTATGCATTTTCCCTATTATTTTTTTATACATATGGCATAACCTACCTCTAAAGATTGGGCAATAAATTAATAATGTAAAGTCAATTTGGTTAGAGCTGCACATTAACATTTGTAAGGACCTTCATGCTTTTAATATTGTATAATAATATAGCTATAAATAGATAGATTATTTATATTTATCACATTTTAGGAACTTTTTTGGTAATTTTTATTCAACTAGAATATGATTTTTAATATTATTAATACAAATTTTAATTTTCTTTTAATATTGATAAAGGATTCACCTGTCATCTACATACTTAAAAGCTCCGACAAATAACACAATCATAATCTTTTGAACCTTAATGAAATATGCCACACCTTTTCGAACCTTTCAAGTTTTTCCTATTATCGCTATTCATAGGTCCCAATCGAAAGTACGTGTGAAGTTTGAGACTATTCAATAAAGCACAAATAGTACTACACATTGAAATTTCTTGACTCTCTTTTTTTCCCTTTGACAATTTTCAAAGTGGCTATAGTGTGGAAAAATCTACTACACATGTTATGTATTTCCACAAAAAAACGCAGAATTTATTTGAACCTCTTGAGCTTTTTAATTCACTTGCACTTGTCTACACACTAAGCTTTTGATTTTATTTAGGGGAGTCCACTATTGACTTTGCATTTTGGAGCATAAAACACAACGACGAGTTGGACTACCTGCGATCCATTAAGTCCATTAAGTCTTTTTTTTGTGAGTAAGTTGTGAATAATAGCACTAATCGTATCTTTTTGATACAGCTTATTCTGTTGTTTCCATCTTTCCAACTGAGAAATGGAGGATCCGATCTGTTAGGGAGAAAATATGGACTCCAAATATTTCTCTGTTTCAATTCTGGGCACCCATCAAGGTCAATGGATCTACTTTCCTGTCCACTGCAGATCAACCATTTGCTTTCTATCAGAAACTTGATAAGAGGCTCTATTCATACAGGAAGCTCTGTCTAGATACTTGGATTCCCATGGACAACTACTTATACAACTACAGCTACAAGAAAATTCCATTTGGCCCCCCTGGACGAGTTTTCTCAAGACGCTTGCCAGAATATAACCCCGACGTCCCAAGCTACTCCGCTGCAGAGTTTCCACTGCTTCAAACTGCAATTCCCTTGGGAATTCATTCTTATTATGCATTTCCAGTTTCCAACCTCCATGATCACCAGTGCCTTGGTGTATTCGAGATTGTATCTACACAACCATCTCTCTATCTTCCCAACCTTATTAGTTATTATGGTATTTGCTCAACGACACTTTTGTTTATATTCCGTTTGAACAATTCCATAATCCTTGTTTAATTTTCCATTCATAGGGCTTGAATTTCGAATCAGTTGGGTTGTACATTCCTAACTCATTGGACATACTTTTTGGACCTTCGACGGTAAGGTGGTACTGCCTTTTTTTTATTTTGGCGAAACTAAACAAAATAAATGAAAGTAAGAAAAAAGAGATCGGTCCCACTAATTTCATAGCTTATCTTATATTTTTTATAGCTGCCGGTTAATGATACGCATAAGAACAAAGCAATACAAAGGATAGAAAAAGATCATGGGATTACTCGCAAGATTCTGGAGCAGCATTATGGCATGATCTTGAAGATGCTGCCAAAGATCTACATGGTAAGTTCACTAACTTTAGCGTATCTGAAATGATATATGCATAGGTTCACTGAAATCCCTTTTGTGGACTTCATTTATTGCAGTTAGTCGAGCAACACTGAAACGAATATGTAGAGAAAATGAAATCTCTAGATGGCCACATCATAAGACTAGAAAGATTAATGTACATGTTAGCCAAGACGTATCTTTTCAAGGTGCTGAACCATATGTGGTCGATCAACAATGTCCTGTTCTTTCCCAAGAAAAAGGCACAGATTATTTGGGTCAGAAAATATCTCCTGCAACAGGAAAACCTTGTGATAAAGTGATGACTTTAAAGGTTACATTATAGAGGTGATATCATAAAGTTTCAACTCCCCTTTTCATCAACGAGGGTGGAATTGGAGGGGGGAAGTGGAAAAGAGGCTTAAGATATCACTTTAAAGGTTTTCAATAAAGTATGAAGATGAAGATGACGATTGGATTTTGATAACTACTGATTCAGATTTGAGGGATGGGATGCATTCACTAAGATCGTTGGGAAGGACTACTATGAGATTACTGGTTAACCCAGAAGCTGACTCATGAAGGATTTTCCGAAAGTGATGTTATCTTTTGGTGATATGGTGTTTGTCTCTTCCCTGAGGTTCTGTGACATGTCTTTGTGCTCAGTGAACCAAGGTGATTAATGCTGTTACGAATGGGGAACTGTCAAATTACGAAAGATACCTATATATAGAAGAGGAAAATAATGAGTTATGTCATTTTCTTTTCATTAGCTATTTTGTAATTTCTGTTTGTTGTTTGATTACATGAACAATCTGTTTGTAAGTTCCTTTGATGATCAATACAAAGCTTAATTTGTTACATTGTTGTTCCTACTCCATGCCTCTCTGCCCTGTTATCATGCTCGATTCTCAGTTCAACACCCTCTTTGAATCGGTGAAGGTGATGATGCAAGAGAGTCATTCTAGTATGGGCTCTTCCATTTGCAGTATGCTATCACCACTGCAGGAAGAGATGAAGTTGTAATATTTTCTTCTCGTAATTATTTATTTTTAAGCTCTCCTTTCATATAGGCTCTTCCATTTTATGGTTATTACTTATTACTAGCATTTTAGTTTTATATTTTGTGCATTTAGATTGTAAAATCTCATTTCCTTTTGACAGAAATAAATGTTTTAAACCATATGTAGGCACTAATTTATGCACATTTGCTTTATTTATCTGTAATATTTTTCTTTATATTTATAAGAAAAAAAATCATGACATCTTCACTAGTTCAATCAGAAATACTTCGTTTGTTTTAATCACCCATAACCAAGAGTGACTTTTCATTAGAAAATGCAGCTTTACTGTAGTGAACAAAATTCAGATTTTTTGTGTTTTATAGATTCTTATATAGAAACCGAGAATTACACAATGTTTTGAGCATATTTTGTTGTTTCTAAATAATTTTCTTAGAAAAAAATCGTATATGGGTTGTGTACCTGTTGAGCCGAGATATTTATCTTGTAATGCTGAGTCATAGTTAGTTACTGATAGAGTTAGTTAGAGTTAGTTACTGATTACTATTAGCTGGATTGATTAACTGTCAAATTAGTTAGTTAGCTGAATAGATATTTCATAATTGTATAAATACACGCTTCTATCATTGAATGCAGTTTTAGTTTTGATTCTCAGAAATCACAGCTCACATTGTATCAGTTCTTCAGTTTCTCTTCTTCTTCTCATTGCAAGAAGATCTAAGCTCCTATCAATGGAGATGAATTCTTAGATTTGATATGGTATCAGAGCATATTGATTCTGCTCTTTCACTTCCGCATTATTGAGTTTTTTTTCTTCTCCATTTTCATTCTCTATTTCAATCAATCTTCATCCAGATCTACTTAAAAAATCGAAGGTATTTTCCTCTGTAATTTCCTCACTAGCTACACACCTTCATCTTCAAGTATCAAATTAGCTCGACAATGGCTTTTGATCCTCCAACCACGAGCTTTGTTGCTGTAACGATGATCAATACATGTAATCCTCTCTATATTCACCTATCTGATAGCCCTAGTTTCACTTTAGCCCCCACTCCCTTTGATGGTACTGGTTTTCGCTCATGGAAGAGAAGTGTTTTGAGATCACTTTCTGTGAAAAATAAATTGGGTTTCGTCACTGGTGAATACCCAAAACCTAATACTCTATCTACGACAGTTCGTCAGTGGGAAAGATGTGACGATGTGGTCACTTTGTGGATTTTGAATTCCCTTTCAAAGGAAATCGCAAACAGTGTTGAATATGTCGCCAACTCGGAGGAACTTTGCAAAGAACTGCAGGATCGATATGATCAAACCAATGGAGCGAAATTGTATCAAATTCAGAAAGAGATAAATGATTTGAGTCAAGGTGCCTTGGACATTACTGGTTACTACACCAGAATGAAGAAATTGTGGGAAGAACTCAGCACCTTAGCAGCTAATCACATATGCAACTGTCGATGCACCTGTGGTGCCAAAGATATCATGTATAAGACTGAATAGGACAGACGCTTGATCCAATTTCTCATGGGGCTAAATGAGGTTTACACAATAATAAGAGAAAGCATTCTCATGATGACTCCTCTACCCTTTATGGGACAAACATTTGCACTCCTTGTGCAGGAAGAAAAACAAAGGGAAATCAGACCACACAACCAGATGTTTGCTGAACCTATTTCTCTAGCTGCAAGTGCTTCAGGCACTAAGACCTTTAAAACAAACACTAATGAAGCCAGCTCTAGTAGGTCTAGACACTTTTGTGAGTACTGTAAGAGATCGGGACACATAAAAGACAAGTGCTACAGACTATATGGATACCCTTCTCAGCCAAATCAAGGACAAGGTCAGATCTCACAGAACAATTCATACAACCAGAGGAACTATGGATACAATCCACTTACAAACAATCAAAGGAACACAATTAATGGCTACAACAAAAGGTTTAACAAGGGGAAAGAAATAGTTGCAAATGCATATTTTGATATGAACCCTATCAAGAGTGAGGAACCACCATATGAGAATCATCAGGGAACACAACTATCTAAGGAACAATATGATCAACTGATGAGCATGTTGTAACACTTCAATAATTCTGATCCACGCAGTGACACTCAGACTAGTGGAGCTTCAAACTTTGCAAGTACTATTGCTTCGTCATCTTTTGTGAATTTTGATAAACTGTCTTGTGGATGTTTCAAAGAAAAGGCTGACTTATGGATCCTAGATTCAGGAGTATCTCATCATATGTTTCAATAGACAACACCTCACTAATATCCTACAATTACCTTACCCTTTACTAGTGAAACTACCAAATGGTTACAATATGAAGGTGACAGAAGTAGGCAATGTGGTATTATCATCGAAGATCACTCTGTATAAGGTCTTACTAGTGCCATCCTTCAAATACAATCTTATAGCCATCAGTTCCTTAACTTCACACATTAAAGGTGTTATTTTGTTTTCTAATATTGCTTGTCTATTGCAAGCCCATTCACTGAAGAGGCCTCTGGAGATTGGTAATGTGCATGATGGACTTTACCTCCTATGCTCAAACTGTCTCAAGAAAGGGACCAACATTTCTGAATCAGAGAGTTGTTTTTCCAATTATGTTTTTCCTTCTAAATCCAATCTAGTTGATAAAATGCACTGTTCTTCTCATTCTATTTCTCACTCATGTAAATTTTCCAATGTAAACACATGTTTTCCATTAATAAAAATAGTGTTTCATCTTCTTCATACAATGTTGCATCTCACAATGATAATGTAGATTTATTGTGGCACTACAGACTTGGCCATGTGCCTTTTGTAAAGATGAAAGGACTGCCAATTCATGTGAATTTTTCACCCAAGCAACCATTCTTTTGTTCCATCTGCCCAATGGCTAGACAAGTTAGATTGCTTTTTCCTGATAAAACCACAACCAGTTCCAGTTCAATTTTTAAACTGGTCCATGTAGACCTCTGGATACCTTACCATGTGGCTACACATAACAATTATAAGTACTTCCTCACCTTGGTTGATGATTATAGTAGAGCCACTTGGACACACCTTCTAAGCTGCAAAAGCAACACCTTACAAGTCATAAAAGCCTTTGTAACCATGGTCCATAACCAATTAAACACTTCTGTGAAACAAATCAGGTCAGACAATGGCCTAGAATTCACAAATTCTGAAACATCACAATCCCAAGGTATTTTGCTTCAAAGATCATGTCCATACACACCACAACAAGTGTGTGGTGGAAAGAAAACACAAGTATCTACTTGAAATAGATAGGGCTCTCCTTTTCTAACCCAAACTACCAATTAAATACTAGGGAAAATGTCTCCTAACAGCAACCTACATCATCAATAGTGTCACGCCCCGAGCTTACACCCAGGGCGGGACCGGCACTCGAAGACCATTGCTGGCCCCCAAGCGAACCCTTGGCCTGGCTTTCTTAACTCAGCGGAAACTTAACTTAACAGAATAACTCAATGCAATGAAAGGTCATAAAACAACCTAACTGATAAAATCTGGCCAAAAAGGCAACTTGTGTCTCAAAATAGAATATTTGCATATATACATAGATGAAAGACTCAATACTAACTGACTGACTGTCTATGAAGCCTCTATAACACTAAGATGGATGTTGGGACAGTCCCCACAACCTCCTAATAAAGAAAAACTAAGAAAAACAAAATAACTGAGTCCTCCGGAATGCAAAAAGGCTCACCACTGACTCTGGAGTACTCAGTTAGATCAACGGCGTGCTGGATGCTGATCCTGGGTACCTGCGTTTGCATCCTCATAAGATGCAGGCCAACTAGCATCAGTACATTAAATGTACGAGTATGCGAATTGGAGAGCTAAACCACAACTTAAGCTTGAAAGGAGTACAAAGGAACACTTACCGTGGCTCTGTTCAACTTCTGAATAACTGAACTCAATATAAAGCAATAAGACATATGCAATATATAAAGCTTGTAAAGCAGTGTAAGCAACTTAGTTCGTTAAGGATAAAACAATAACAAACTCAACTTTACCTATATAAAAGTGATAACTTTAGTGGGAGATTCTTTAACCGACAACCACCACTATGAGCCCTAGTGATGATACAACGTTTTACCTCACGTTGCCCAATGACCATCCTATACCTTGCCATGATATAGGACCTTACTTAACTTAGTGGATCTACTAGCTTAACTTACGTGATCATCTAAAAAGAATGACCCGTTAAGTCCCATGTTGGCTACATGGTTCTTATGGAGAGTTGGGTTAATATGAACTCGCGTCCCAATTCAATGCTCAATACTACTCCCAAAGATACTTTAGCTCATGCTTATAAAACAACTTCTTTCTTTATTTTGAGATAATTACTCAATGCTTAGCCTAAAGGCTCTTTTGGAATCGATATTCCCTTTCTTGCTCAAATGTGAAAACATTTATAAACTTCTTTGGGAATACTTAGTTCCCTAATAACTTTTGAGAAAATGAACTTGACTCTATACTCTTGGCTTAGCTTGAAACTCTATACTTTTTACTTAACTTGAAACTTGAGCCTTAAAATGAAGTAAAACGTTCAACAAAGACTCTTGAAAAACTTTAAAGACTTGCTTTGACTTACTTCTTAACTTCTAAGCTTGACTCTAACTTCACTTGACTTTGATCCTAACTTTCCTCGAATTGGATTATGGATTCAAGGTTCATGATTTGTGATAGGAAAGGTCTCTTGATGTTTATGAATAGTTTCAATTAGCTAAAATTGAGAAAATTTACGAAAACACTGTCTTGGAACAAGTCCGCAACGCAGAGATGCTCCTAAATAAATGCTCGCGAAATTGATTTTGAAACAGTGGAGTCCGCGTCCTGTCCGCGACGCGGAGCAGATTTTTGTTCACAGGGGGAACAAGTCCGCGACGCGGACTTGTTTCATGAAGTTGCCCGACTTTTCTCCTTCATTTCTTTCCAGCTCTAAATCCTCTTAACTTCAAAGGTTCTCTCCCCAAACACTTGGGATCATTAAAACCCTTAATATATAATAGATTCAACTCGAAATTTCACCCGGAAACATGTATCAAACCAACAAGAAACTTCAACAACATACCCACAAGAATTCAACAACCACAACCAATCTTTTTCTCGAAATTAAAACAAGTTTGGCATGTGGGGGAATGAACCAACCCAACACTATGATCTCACATACCTTAATAGGGATCACCCCTGATGAAAACCACGACGATCTTGACGAATCCTTGCTTCTTCTTCTCTTTCTCCTCTTCTTTCTCTCTTCTCTCAAAAGCCCTAACTCTCACTTTTCAGAGGGAAAACTGATTTAAAATCAGTCTAGACCCTTACTATAACCAAAAGAAATGGTTAGGGAAAAGACCAAAATACCCTTAAAAGATTCGGACTAAACTGCCCTGTGCCAACAGCCCAACCTCCAAAGGGCATATCTCACTCATACGAACTCGAAATCGAGCAAACTAAGCGGCGTTGGAAAGATCATTCCAAGAGATTTCCAAACATAACTAGAAATACACCCAACTCATCCTGAGCTAGGAGTTATTACTATTCAAAGTTGACCAAAAACTCATTTTTTTTCCATACTTGACTAAATTTCTAGATTTGAATTCTTTCCAAAAATGAATATTTCCAATTTCCAGCTTCTTCATAGTTACTTCAACTTACACGATGTTACAAATAGACTTCCAAGTCCCCTCATTAAAAACAAATGTCGGTTTGAACTATTACACAAGCAAAGATCTATGTATGCTCACATGAAAAGTTTTGGTTTTCTATGTTATCCCATTGTTCCAAAGAATGACCCCAAAACCACTCCACACGTTTTCATTGTCTATCCTTTTGGTACAAATGATTATAAAGTGTTAAGTCTGGCCACAAGAAAAATACTTATCTCTGGGGATGTGATTTTCTGTGAATCTGTCTTTCCTTTTACCTTTTCTGTTGATTCTGGTAAATTTCCTTTGGTATCTGACACCATACCATTTGTTGATGTCCATGCTAATTCACACTTGCACATGTCAGGCACTTCATATAGAGATGCTGAAAATGAAAATACCATGTGTTCTACTCTGTCCCCTTATGCTAATGAACCACATAACAATCAACTTCATGCAGCTTCATCTGTTAACATTCCCGCACCATCGCCCTTCTAACAACCTGCACCCTTGCAGACCTTTATAACAGAACCTAGAAAATCCCACAGGACACAGAAAGTCCCTTCCTACTTAAATGGCTATGTCCATAAGTTACCTTCTCTGAAGTCCTCACATACACCAGCTCCACCTACCTCAACCCCTGCTACTGCTTCATCCATTGTCCACAATTACTTTTCCTTGCATAATCATATAGCCTCCAATGTCTTGGTTCCTAATAGGCAGCAGTTTGTGAGAAACATTTGTCTTAACAGTGAACCTAGTTCTTATGAAGAAGCAACCATGCATCGCTCCTGGCAAGCAGCTATGACACAAGAGTTTGAGGCCTTACATACCAATAATACGTGGAGCCTAGTCCCCTTACCCACAGGGAAGAAACCTATTGGATGCAAATGGGGTTTTAAGATTAAACACAAGGTTGATGGTTCAATAGAGAGATTTAAGGCTTGATTGTTGTGAAGGGGTATACTCAGCACCCTGGAATAGATTACACTGAAACTTTTTCACCAGTTGTCAAGATGACAACGGTGAGAACTCTTATTGCTACTGCAGTCAAACAGAATTGGGACATTTTTCAGTTGGATGTCAATAATGCATTCTTGCATGGTGACTTGCATGATGAAGTCTACATGAACCTTCCTCCAGGATTGGAAACTGATACTCCAGGTCTAGTCTGCAAACTGAACAAATCTCTATATGGCCTAAAACAAGCTAGCAGGCAATGGTATGAAAAGCTTGCTGAAGCCCTCAACTCTAGAGGCTATGTCCACTCTTTTCATGACTATTCCTTGTTTTACAAAAAGGATGGTACTTCTTTAGTGTTTGTGGCCATCTATGTTGATGATGTACTCCTCACAGGTACCAATATACATGAGATCAATGAGTTGAAACAATTTCTCCATAACAGCTTTCGAATCAAAGACTTAGGAAAACTCCATTATTTCTTGGGTTTGGAAATCCTCTACAAACCTGATAGGGTGGTCATTTCTAAAAAAAAGTTCCTTTTAGATCTACTGAAAGATTTTGACTACCACCAGTTGAGCACTTTCAATTCTCCTCTTGATCCCAATGTTAAGCTAAAGGCTAAGGAAAGTGCTCTCTTATCTGACCCTGGTCATTACAGGAAACTTGTTGGGAAGCTCAATTTCCTAACAAATACTAGATTTGATATTGCTTATGGAGTCCAGCACTTAAGTCAATTCATGCATGAACCTAGACAACCCCATCTGTGGGCTGCTATGCATATGTTTCGATACTTGAAAAAGGATCCTACACTTGATATTTTTTGTCCAACAAAGCTGACTACAATATCAGGGCTTCTTGTGACTCTGATTGGGCTACATACCCAGACTCCAAGACTCCAGGAGATCTATCTCAGGATACATTGTTTTGCTAGGGGACAGTCCCATTAGTTGGAAATCCAAGAAGCAAGAAACAATTTCCCTTTAATCAGCCGAAGTAGAATATAGAGCACTGAGGAAAGTGGTGGGGGAACTGGTATGGTTGAACAGATTGTTTACTAAGTTTTCCATCCCTTTTCCAACTCTAATTTCTGTTTACTGTGACAGTTAGTCAGCTTTGCACATTACTAGAAACCTTGTGTTTCACGAAAGGACCAAGCATATAGAAGTGGACTGCTATTTGTCAGGACAAAGCTTCATGAAGGATTGATTTCTCTTCATCACATTGGAACTGGACAACAGTTGGCTGATCTTTTGACCAAAGCTCTCACTAGTATTAAACACACATCAGTCCTTAGCAAGCTGGCAGTGATCCCCTCACTTCCACCTTGAGGAGGAGGGGGGGGGGGGTGTTGAGCCAAGATATTTATCTTGTAATGCTGAGTCATAGTTAGTTACTGATAGAGTTAGTTAGAGTTAGTTACTGATTACTATTAGCTGGATTGATTAGCTATCAAATTAGTTAGTTAGCTGAATAGATATTTCATAATTGTATAAATACACGCTTCTATCATTGAATGCAATTTTAGTTTTGATTCTCAGAAATCACAGCTCACACTGTATTAGTTCTTCAGTTTCTCTTCTTTTTCTCATTGCAAGAAGATCTAAGCTCCCATCAATGGAGATGAATTCTTAGATTTGATAGTACCAAAGAGCTGAACCACTGCTTGTTCAATCACAAATTGTACTCTGACCCAATTTATATGACTTGCTTTTTAAAAAAAAATCAATTTAAAAAAAAATGACACATCTCTTTATTTAGTACTCCCCCAGCCCATAAAATGGTTATTTCATATTACTTGATCACTTACTAAATCAGGATTAAATTAATTAATATTTTTCTATTTTATCCCACAATTGATGGGGTCTTTATTTAATACTCCCTCTGTCCCATAAAATAGTTATTCCATATAACTTATCACTTACTAAATCGGGATAGAATTAATTAATTATTTTATCCCTACGGTGTTTTGGTTTGCAGACTTGACGCATTACGTTTTTTTAAAAATAAAATAAAAAAATTACAGTTTTGTTGTTAAACTAGACTTTGATAAAAGCAACGTTTGTTCAATTCCTACACTAGAAAAAAAAAAAAAAAAAAGAGTATTTAATTTGAACAATCATAGAATTTGTGGTGGAAGTTTACCGATATTTGAAGACTTAAAGAAATAATTAGTAAAGGGTGAAAAATTGTTTACCATCTTTTAACTTTTCTTTAAAAATCAAATTATCTTTTCAACTTTGAACAATATCTATTTTCCTCCATATATATATATATATATATATATATATAATAGTTTATCACATTATTTCATTAAGGGTAAAATAGACATTTTATAAAAAATTGTTACTTAATATAGAAATGTGTCATTCTTTTTGGGACTGACTAAAAAGGAAAGTAAGTCACATAAATTGGGACAGAGGGAGTAATAGTTTGATCTTAAAATACATGATTTGTAGTCACACAAGCAGTTATACTTATTTTAAAATCACAAATTTCACAAGTCTCTTAAATTGCATATCAAGTCAAACTATATCAGATAAATTGAAATGAAGAAAAGAGAATAATTGAATAATATTTCTCCTAGAAAGAAGCTGGTCTCCTGCTGTTCACATCCATTACCAAAGAAAACAGTTGTGCAACAATAGATGCACAAAGTATCAAAGCTCGTTTGGTAGCTAGATAAGTCTAAACCTAATACATGAATAACTTGGTTATTTATGTATTTATTTTATATCATGTTTGATTTGCAAATAGATAAAAGTTATTTATTTATTAATTTTATACAATATTTGGTTGGTCGGTTTTCAAATATTGTATAAAAGTTATTCATGTATTATTTTTTCTACAGTGTTTGATTGCATTTTTTGTAATCGTAACATAATTAGTATTTATATAACTTATGAGGGGATCTATGTATAATTTATGTGGAATAGAAAGTGAAATAAGTTTTTTTTTTTTTTTTTGCTTCGGAAATGGAAGGATTTTATTTATTTAATTAGAAGGTTCATCCATATAAAAATGAACTAGTATAGTCGACGTAGTTCCAGTTGCATCTCTTTTGAGAGCTTTTGATACAAACAAGGGTGTTAGTTATGCATGATAAATTAGACATTCACCCGAATTGATTTTAAATGTATATAATTTACAACAAAACAAATAATTAATACATGTTAAATAATATTAAGGACATTTTTAAATCAAAATATTTACTATAAAAAATTTTAAAACCACATTATAAACAAAGTAGATTTTTATTCATTTCACAACTTTTTTTTTTAACTCTTTTCCGTAAATTCAAAAAAAAAAAAAAAAACAAATAGTACTAACTCCAAGATTTTTTGCCTTCCTTTTTTCTTTCGGAAAAGGGCCTAAAATATCCTTAAAGTATTATAAATGATACAAAACTACCCTCCATCCACCTATTGGCTCCAAAATATCCTTCTCATCCACCTATTGGCTCCAAAATACCCTTGTCATCAGTCTTTGGATTCAAAATTGACCATTTATTTAAAGATTTTAATTTAAACTATTTAAATATTTTTTTAAATACGTGGCACTCAACTATTTGTTATAATTTAACTTATTAATATAATTTATAAATTCACCCATTACCCACCCATTACTAATTAAACTCCACCCAATTAATAAACCTACCCCAAATCCACCTATTAAACAAAACCTTGAACCCTTCCTTTCCAACGTTGTGTTCTTCTCAGTCATTTTCTCCTAGGTTTATAAGATTAGTGATTTAATAAACCATTCATTCAACATTAACAAACAAACAACCCCATTGGCTTTCAAACAAGACCAGTTAACCAGGTATAATCAACAAATGAATTACAAAGACCATTCATTCAACATTAACAAACGAACAACCTCATTGACTTCCAAACAAGAGCTAGAAATAGTAATATAGATCAGTTAACTGAGAAAGAAGCAAAACACTAATCTTATAAACCTAAAAGAAATTTTTCTATCACTCTTTCATCATGCATCAATTTTTTAAAAACTCAAGATCGGTTCTTGGGATTTTCAATTCCATTAAAATCCAACCAAAAATTAGAAAATTGACTAGGCAATTTTGCAATCTGTCTAAATCTTGAAAATCAATGGAGGATTTTGTTAAACGTAGGAAAAATTGACTGAGAAGAACACAGTCTTAGAAAGAAAGAGTTCAGGGTTTTGTTTAATAAGGTGGATTTGGGACAGGTTTATTAATTGGGTGGGGTTTAATTAGTAATGGGTGGGTAGTGGGTTGGTTTATAAATTATATTAATAAATTAAATTATAATCAATAGTTGAGCTCCAAGTATTTAAAAAATATATTTAAATAGTTTAAATTTAAATTTATTAAATAAGTGGTCAATTTTGAACACAAAGGTGGATGACAGGGGTATTTTGGAGCTAATAGGTAGATGAGAAGGGTATTTTGGAGCCAATAGGTGAATGGATGATAGTTTTGTACCATTTCCAATACTTCGAGATTATTTTGGGCCCTTTTCCGTTTTTCTTTTGACAATTTCCACATTGGGTACAACGTGGAGCTTGTTGAACCTCTTGAGCTTATTGATCCATTTGCACCCGGGTTTAAATATAATGGTATTTCAATACTATTTAATTACTGTCATATAAATGGAGAATTATGGATGATTTTATATACTCCTTATCATAGTTATCCCGCTATACTAAAAATAATTATTCAATAATACTTGTTCAATTTAGAAAATCATGAATTTTTTTATCTTTTGTGTCTGTTTTACTTTTGTTATTAAATATTATTTATCATCTAAAATATTTTTCAAAAAATTAAATTTAATAAAGTGAAGGATAATATAGTAATATTACCCTATTATTTATCATTTTTTAAAGGTGTGTCAAGTTAATAATGGACAACTAATGCTGGATATAAGAAGTACTGAACAAATACACTAAAACCTCTCTAAATTAATATAGGCCGGATCATGAAATATTATTATTTTGTAGATGTATTATTTAATCGATAAATTAATATTTATTAATTTAAAAAGTGTTTCGACACTGAAAAAATTGCTTAAAGATGAAATCTCAAAGAATTTGAAAGAACCCACTTGTGAAAACGTCATTTATGAACTTGAGGTCATGACTAATAATTTCGGTTATTTCAATAAAATAGACGTTAATAACCTATTAAATGAGTGAAAATAATACATGTTTAGAGGTACAAAGCTTAGAACAACTTGTGGATATTATTAAAACAACAATATTGATGATAAAGTTGAAGACGACCGTGGAGCCTGTTGAGCTTTTTGATCCCCAAATTAAATTGGCACAACTTTGCTTATATGAAGTCTAAAAGTTTCGCCTACTGGTGTAGACAAAAACTAAAGCAAGTCGCGTTCTATATAAAGAGCAGAGCAGAGGGGCAAAAGGCACTGAAAATTCCATTCAATTCTATGGAAATGGAGCACTCTCCTTCAGATGTATGTTCCCAAATGCCTTGCCAACTGGACTGGTGTCAACTGGAGTCCAACGCCTGGGCATTTTCGAGCAGAAAATACAAAGATGAATTGGGGTACCAGCGAACCATCATGTGTGAGTCTGTTGTGAATATCAAACTTATTTTCCAATTTTTGCTTAGCACTAGTAAATCTTTTGAATCTTATCTTCTTCATACAGCTGCTGCTTCTGTTGTTTCCATTTTTCCAACTGTGAAATGGAGGATTCAATCTGTTATGGAGAAAATGTCGACTCCAAATATTTGTCTGGTTCAATTCTGCGCATCCATCAAGGTCAATGGATCTACTTTCCTGTCCACTGCGGATCAAACATTTGCTTTCTATAACGAACTTGATAAGTGGCTCTCTTCATACAGGAGGCTCTGTTTGGATACTTTGATTCCAATTGACGACTACACCGAAAGTCTATTTGGCCCACTTGAACGAGTTTACACAAGATGCTTGCCAGAATATAACCCCGACGTCCAAAGCTACTCCTCTGCAGAATTTCCACTGCTCGGAACTGCAATTCGCTTGGGAATTCATTCTTATTATGCAGTTCCAGTGTTCAACAACTATGACCAGCAGTACCGTGGTGTACTTGAGATTGTATCTACACAACCATCTCTCCATCTTTCCCATCTTATTACGGTATTTGCTCATCAATTCTCTGATTTTATTTTCATAATGCTCAACCACATTGGTTATTCACTTTTGTTTATATTCTGTATTTACTGTTTGAACAAGTCTGTAATCCTTTGTTTAATTTTCCAACATAGGGGTCGAAAATCTATTCATTTCAGTTGTATAGCATTTGTAATTCAAGGGACATGCTTTTTGGACTTTTTGAGGTATGATGTTGCCTTTTTGATTTCTGTGAAACCAAACAAAATAAATAAAAGGGATAAGAGACTGTTCTCGTTTTTATTTCCATTGCTCTACTATATCTGTCCCACTAATTCCATATCTTATCATTTTTATAGCCGCCTGTTGATGATAGACTTGATGAAATAAAAAACGGGTTATATGAGATCCTTGAAAGAGACAGTTTACCCTTTGCTCAAATTTGGATTCCTTATTCTCCATCTGTCTCTTTGAAATTCTTGTATCGTGCTGCTGCCTCCATCTATGAACGTTCGAGTTCAATGTGTCATGAGTTTGAACATGTTTCTGAGGGCTGTTTTATTGAGAGCGGTAAGGCATTGGTCGGGAGGGCATTTGCATCCCAAGGTTCATGCTTTTGCAAAGATGTTACTCTATTAAGCATCAAAGAGTACCCTTTGGTGCCTAGTGCACGAAAAGTTGGATTCACTCACAGTTTTGCTATTTGCTTGCAAAGTAAATGCGCCAACAATAGCATTTACGTAGTTGAGTCCTTTCTGCCACCCAACAAAATGTCTGCTAGAGATACAAGGACTTTCATAAATATGCTTTTATCCACAACGAAAGAACGACTTCCAGGTTTCATAGTTGCTCCTGGAAAAGAACTACGGCAGAGGATGCTCGTTGAAGTTGTTAAAGTTTCCCCGAGTGATGAATTTGACTCCTTTGAAATTGGCCAATCTCCACCGAGTGTTCAATCACTTCACGAAGGAGGAGGAACAACAGAATTTGGCCAACGTCTGCTGAGTGTTCAATCTCTTCAGGATGGAGGAGAAACAACTGAAATTGATTCTTCCTGCCAACAGTCAAATAATGTTGTTGCTGCTGCTGCACTACTGTTCCTTCTTGTTCATCAGACAAGCGTGACTCCCTCAACTGTGAAAGGACAATGGAAGTTGATCTGTTAATTCCTCATCCAATAGAGGAAACTGTGACAAACAGAGGAAAAGTTAACTTGGATGTAGCACATGATGACCACATTGAGGATACACCTGAAATAATGCAACTTGATTCACACTTTGAGCAACCAAATATAGAAATTAATTCTGCGGGAAATGCAACGACTAACAGCAATAAAATCCATTTGCATAAGAAAAACACAATACAAAGGATAGAAAAAGATTATGGGATAACTCGCAAGATTCTGGAGCAGCATTTTGGCATGACTCTTCAAGATGCTGCCAAAAATCTACATGGTAAGTTCACTAACTTTAGCGCAGTTGAGGTTCGTAGTTCTTTTGTGTTATTATTATATATATGTACGCTCATATGCCTTTAACCGAAATGATTTATGCATAGGTTCACTGAAATCCCTTTTGTGTACTTCTTTTATTGCAGTTAGTCGAGCAACACTGAAATGAATATGTAAAGAATATGAAATCACTAGATGGCCAAATTACAAGACTAGAAAGGTTAATGTCCATGTTAGCCAAGGCATATCTTTTCAAGGTGCTGAGCCATATGTGGTCGATCAACAATGCCCTGCTCTTTCCCAAGAAAAAGGCATAGATTATTGGGTCACAAATTATCTCCTGCAACAGGAAAACCTTGTGATAGTGTGATGACGGTAAAGGTTACATATAGAGGTGATATCATAAAGTTTCAACTCTCCCTTTCATCAACGAGGGTAGAATTGGAGGGGGAAGTGGAAAAGAGGTTTAAGATATCACTTGAAAGGTTTTCAATCAAGTATCAAGATGAAGGTGACGATTGGATTTTGATAACTACTGATTCAAATTTGAGGGATAGGATGAATTCACTTAGATTGTTGGGAAGGACTACTATGAGATTATTGGTTACCCCTGAAGCTGACACATGAAGGATTTTCTGTAAGTTTTGTTATGGTTCATCTTCATTGCTGAAATGTTATCTTTTGGTGACATGGTGTTTGTCTCTTCCCTGTTGTGTTGTGATATGTCTTTGTACTCAGTGAACCAAGGGGATTAATGTTGTTATGATTAGGGGATTGTTAAATTATGCTTGAAGTCCTAAAAGATGCCTGTATATAGAAGAGGAAAATAATCCATTAAGGCTTATGCACACTTTAATTGGATGATTGTTACATATTGTTTCATATCGTACTATATTATTTTAATAAATACAACGTTTGGATAGATTGTATTCATTTCGTCGTTACATAATGTCTTGCACCAACAATTTGAATGATAAAACTACAAGAAAAGTAGGATATATGGTAGAGCTACTATAAAAAGGTAGAGGTAAAAGGATAAAACTCATAAAGGAATTCCTTTTTCCCAAATGATCATCATATCCTGCTGGTTGTCCTTCCGTTTTCTCAACATTTCCCAAGCACTTCCAACAGTGAAGTTTCCTTTACTGTTGAGCATCCACCATGGTTTGTCCCTTTCATTAGAAGATAGATCAATACACAAATTAGTATTCAGCTGATCACATATTTCTTCCCCAAACCTCTCCTTTATCATTGTAATGACCCGGTCGGTCATTTTTGGAAAGTTCCGTGAAATTATCATTTTTCCCTCTCAATATTGATCCCGAGTCTTTTATGATTGAGTTTGAAAAGTTGATTCTTTTGAACTTGAGTTAAAGTTGAGAATTTGGTAAGTTTTGAGTTTGAAAGGCTAAGTTGTTAAGAAAGTGGTTTTCGGTGTCTTTTGGAGTTGCGAGTATCGGAATGGAATTCCATCGGTCCCAAAATGTGACATCTGACTTGCGAGAGTTGTTGATTTATGATTCCGAGTCTTTTTGAGGATTTGAGGTCCTAAGTTGTGAAATTGTGGAATTTTAGCCTTTGGGTTGACTTTGATCAATATTCGGGGTTCAGATGCTCGGATCGGAATTCTTAGAGTTCCGTTGGTTTCGGGGGTGATTTTAGGCCTAGGTGATGTCTTGGTTGATTTTTGAGAGGTTCCGAGCTTGTTTTAGCCTTTTTAGGCGTAAGTTTCTTGTGGTTTTCGCGGATGTCAAAATCGTAACACCCCAAAAATTTATAAGGTAAAACCCGAACTATTCTTCATTTACATGTAAGATCGTATCGGGTGATTCTTAAATTGACTATATGTGTCAAGGTAAATTCTTTATTGTGGGAATGATATTGGATATCAATTAAGGTCATTAGAAACTCCTAGCACAAAGTTGAGTTAAAATCTTCATTTCCGATTAAGTTTTGACATAAGATTCAACTTTAGTTAACTTCAAAGGATCATATCTCCCAACACATAATGAATTAGGTGGCCTATGACCTACCAAATTAAAGGTCTTTGAGTCCTCTTTCCAACGCCACCAAGTTTGCCTCATTTCGTGTTCGGAGTAAAAAGTTATGACTATTTTACCAAAGGCTATCAAACCAGAGTTTTTTGAGTCTGTGAACGACGATCCCAAGCGACGGGCCGTAGGTTGAACGACGACCCGTCTTGTCCGATCGTCGGTAGAATATTGGGGGTTAACTTTTGGGACCCAAATCCTACAGACCCAACCGACGGGTCGTAGGTGGACCTACGGGCCGTCGTTTGGACCCGTAAATGGACTTTTGAGCCTTAAAAACTCAATATAGAATCCACGGATGAGATCTACGGTCCGTGGGTCAAACCACGACCCATAGAAGGTTTTTTCGCCAGTTTTAAGAAGGGTAGTTTAGTCTTTTCTCACCCTTTCTAAGCCCAACCCACGACTTTTTTCACCTAATTAAGGTCTAAACAGTGTTAAAACATTATTTTACGTTCACACTTCAAAGACTTAGAGGAAGGATTCAAGAGGAGAAAAGCTAGGGTTTTCTATCGTTCTTCGATATTCATCGATTTCGCTAAGGACTTTGTTATTCCCAGGTATGAAAGGCTATCATAGTGTTGGACTAGTTCGTTCTCACGCTCTATATCTACTTTCAAATTAGTAAAAGAGTAATCTAAGTTTCTATCCCTAGATTTGAGTATTCTTGAGATGAGTTGATTTTGAATTCTTGAGTTCATGATTCTTTTTGAAATTATATTCCTAATTATTGAATTGCTATATGTTATGCATTAAGATTCTTGAGTAGATTCGTTCATGTCTTTATTTCAACATGAACCCTATGAATTGAGTATTCTTGAGATGAGAAGTATCGTTGAGTTCTAGGTATTGAGTTTTCTATATTGTTATTGAGATCCTTGAGTTGATTCATTCATGTCTATATTTTAGCATGGACTCTATTTTGAGTTATAAATTTTGAGAATCTTTTAAAGCCAACATATGTGTTTTAAACAGAGTTTTTGAGAAAGTAAAGAGGAGTTTGAGAAAGAGTTTTAACCAAGATTTGAACAAGAGTAAAAGAGAACTAAGTATTTCCCAAATGTTGTATTTTTACATTGAGCAGAGAACTATGATTCATGATTAATATGACCGTCAGTATGCCATTAATGTGTAAGCAGTATGACATTCAGATATGCCATCAATGTTTATGTAGTATGACTTTCTGAGTCATCAATGATCAGATCACAATAAACATTTGCTTTAAACTGTTTTTTTTTTATTAAGTAAAGCAGAGTTGAGTAGAGTTTAAAAAAAAAATTGAGTAAAGTTTAAGGGAACTAATTGATTCCCAAATGGATTACTTTTACATTGAGAAAGAGGAACTTTGATTTCTAAATGAGTTTATGAGTTCAGAGATATTTTAGAGTATTACCTCTTTTAAGTGGTTATTTTGAGTAATTATCTCAAAAAAGAGAAAGAGTGTTTTAAACATTTTAGAATGAGTATATTATTGGGATTAGTATTGAGCACCGATATGGGGATGAGTTCAGGCAACTCAAAATCCTCATAAACCATGTATGCCAACATGGGTAAAAAATCATACTTTTTAGATGAATCCTTAGTGCCTTCGGGGCAGAGCTTAATGGATCCACTTAGTTTAGGTGTTCTATACCCCGATAAGGTATAGGACAGTTCTGACAGCGTGGGTGAGACGTTGTATCATCACGTAGCTCATGTGATGGTTGTCGATTAGAGAATCTCCTAAATAGAGTTAAAAGCGTATTTTTATTATCACTTAATATGCTGAGTTCAGACTATTGCAGTCCTTTCATTCAGCTATTTGTTATTCAACTATATTACATACTCGTACATTCAATGTACTAATGTTATTCGTCCTGCATCTTTTAATGACGTTGATACAAGTTCTTAGGATCCTCAACAAGAGTCCGTTAACATCACTTCGTCTGCTCTCCAACTTTTGAGTAAGACCTCCTTGCTTTCAGAGGACTCCAGTTTTATGAGTTGTTATTATTAGTAACATTTTGAGTAGTCGTGGGTCTTGTCCCGACACAAGTCTATATATACTAGAGGTTTCATAGATAAACAGTTTTGTAGAGTCTTTCCGTTTTCAAATGTTTTATTTTAACTTATGATTTATACTCGGTATATTCAACAAAGTTTTGAGATTTAGTAAGCTGTTTTTAAACGTTTCTTCCAATTTGATGCTTATGTATGCTTGAGTTAGTCTTCCGCTTGTAGTTAGCCAGGATGAGGGTTCAGTTGGAGACCAACAATGGTTCTCGAGTGCCGGCCACGTTCAGGGTGTAGGCTCAGGTCGTGACAAAAATGCTGCTCCAGAATTAGTTGAGTTGTACATTCCTAACGCAATGAACATACTTCTTGGAATTTTAGAGGTATGGTGTTGTTGCCTTTTTGATTTTGGCGAAACTAAACAAAATAAATTAAAGTAAAAAGGAGAGATCAGTCCTACTAATTTCATAGCTTATCTTATCATTTTTATAGCCGCTGATTAATGATAGACTTGACGATATGCAAGACGAGTTATATGAGATCCTTGAAAGACATAGTTTACTCTTTGCTCAAATTTGGATTCCTTTTTCTCCATCTGCCTCTTTAAAAGTCTTGTATTGTGCTGCTGCCTCCATCAATAAACATTTGAGTTCAATGTATCATGACTTAGAATATACTTCTGGGGTCTGTTTTATTGAGAGCAGTAAGACGTTGGTTGGGAGGGCATTTAAGCTAACATTACAATACAATACAACTGGTAACAACCATCCAAACAAGGTGTAAGAGTTATGTTATTTTCTTTTCATTAGCTATTTCATAATAATAGTCTGGAATCTCCCTTATCTATTTTCCATTTGCTCTTTGATTGCGTGAACAATCTATTTGTAATTAGTTCCTTTGATGATCAATACAAAGCTTAATTTGTTACATTATTGTTCTACTCCATGCCTCTCTGTCCTGTTAGCATGCTCGATGTGCAGTTCAACACCCTCTTTGAATCAGTGACGGCACTGCAAGATTGGGTGAAAGTGATGCAAGGGAGTCATTCTAGTATGGTCTCTTCCATTTGCCGATGATCACTACTGCAGGATGAGATGCAATCGGACTCCACAGCTTCGGATTTTTCTCATCACTTACACCACCGCACATAATCTGAATTTTGAGATTGAGGATGTTGACAAGTGACAACCAACCGTTAGCTATGGAGTCTTTCACAAATGTTGGTTTTGATACGTATTATTGAACTTTAGAAAATTCTGCTAGTCCATCAAAGCGCAGAAGATGATCCAGTGGATAGTCCATTTATTTTTGTTGTACTGCAGATCCGTGCTTCATAATTTTTTCTTTTTATGAATTTTTGATAAAGATACTCGTGAACTGTTGTGCAAATTTTCAGAATCATTCACGACTTGACAAATAGTGAACAAATTGATATATCTACATGATGGGGTCTCTCATGAACTCAATCAGCTCATTTTGTGTTCATTGGGATTACATGGAAGGTGAACCTTCCCTTCAAATGCTCGGAAACTTCACTATTCTCCGAGAATCTTATCATTGGCCAAAAAAGGTTAGTATGAAGTATGAACTATGAACATGTGTTTATTGTGCCTTATTAGAAAAGTCACAACCATTTAAAAATATCACAACTCTTCATTTTGTACGTTAGTGGCATTGGATGCCCTCACATTATTTTACTCATTATTCTTTGTAACATATGTAACCTCTACGCCATTTATCTTCACTATTTACTACCCCATTATCTTCCTGTTCATTGCTAGGAAGATTTCTTCAATTATAAATAGTGGTGCTCTTCTTTTATTTTGGGAACATAAGAAAATATAGAGTGCATAAACTTAGTCAAAAAGAGAGTTTTTATTAGTTGAAGGGAGGTGTTCTTTTTGTGGAGCTTTGGACTCGACTCTTGTCCAGAGTTTGTTGAGTTGTACTTTGTGATTAAGCTGTTGTATCCTAGAGGGGACAAGTCAAGAAGGACTACTGTTGGACCGGTGAAAACGGTTGCTGCAGTGGACTTGTATCTCTTTAAAGAGAGTGAGATATCCGCGCCTCATTTTGAAGAGATTTTATTTCTTCATTTTATTTTCAATTGTAATCTTGTAATTTTCACTAACAATTTTAAGGAGATTTCATAATAGCTACAATTGAAAAAACCATGGATGTTCAGATGGGATGCCTTAACAAGTCATTTTGGTTCAATTATAACCATTTCAAGAGATGGAAGGGTAAAATACCTTCTACTTAAGTCTTCTCAATGTTTCTTATGTGTTAACTGAGAAAAATCCTAATAAAGTTGACATCACCTCTATGAATGATGATGGAACTATTTCTCATCTAGAGAAAGTGGAAAAGTAAGATGGTGATTTTTTTAAATGTCGGTATTATATTCTTAATTGTCTATCTAATAATTTTTATGATAGAACTTACTCTAGTGCAAAGAAAATTTGGAAAACGTTGCAGAGCAAGTATGATACCGAAGAGGTTGGAGCAAAAAAATATGCGGCTAGTAGATTTTATCGTTTTTAAATGGTGGACAACAAATCAGTGGTAGACCAAGCTCAAGACTTTATAATAATTGTTGGAGAGCTCAGGACCGAGGAGGTTAAAATTGGAGATAACCTTATTGTTTGTGGCATTGTAGATAAACCTCCACCTTCTTGGAAGGAATTTCAAAAAATTATGCGTCACAAACAAAAGGAGACCTCTCTTGAGACGTTGATAATGAAAGTCCGTATGGAAGAGGAGGCAAGAGGCCAAGATGCACTTTTACAATTAGTAGAAAGCAACATCACAACAAAGGTAATTTAATTACTTCAAATAATGCTACTCCTGAATCTCACAAAAATACTTTTTTGAAGTCTAAGAAGAGGAAATTCAAGAAAAATAATGGTAACCTCCCAAGAAAAATAATGGTGAAAATAACCATGCACAAAACCAACAGGTTCAAGATAAGAGACCGTGCTTTGTTTATGGCAAGAGTGCGCATATTGCTCGATTTTGCAGATTTCGGAAACGTGGTCCTACACCTCAGGAAAACGTTACCGAACAACCTTTTGTGGCGGTTATTACAGACATAAACATAGTTGAGAGTGTTGATGGATGGTGGGTTGATTCTGGTGTAAACCGTCATGTCTATTGTGACAGAGATTGGTTTAAAAAATATACTCATTTTGAGGAGCCAAAACCATCATGCTTGGTGATTCACACACTACTCAAGTGCTTGGAACGAGAGATGTTGAATTGTGTTTTACCTCTGGAAGGGTGTTAACTTTGAAAGATGACTTCTTTCATGAGAAAACAATTGATGTCTAGTTTTCTTCTTAATAAAGCAGGCTTTAAACAGATTATTGAATCTGATCAATATGTAATTGTGAAGAAGCGTATTTTTGTGGGAAAGAGGTATGCTTGTAATGGAATGTTCAAACTGAATGTTGAAATGAATAAAGTTTCTAGTTCTATTTATATGTTTTCTTCTACCAATTTTTGGCACGCTCGTTTGTGTCACATTAATGATCGTTATGTTGGAATCATGAGTAGTGTAGAATTAATCCCAGTGATTAAAAAGAATTTTGAAAAATTTGAGGCGTAGTAAAGTCAAAATCACAAAAAGCTCTCATTTTCAAGTTGAAAGAAAAACTGATTTATTAGAATTAGTTCATACCGATATTTGTGAACTTGGTGGAATTTTAACTTGTTTGGTGCACTAGTTTCCCTGGTTTTTGGGTCCCAATTGTAACAACGTGTAAAGTTTGAGACTAAATTGTAATGATATTTGAATAATATTTAGTCATGACATGACAATATTTAAATTCAATAAAGAACAAGTGGTGCCAACTCCACAACTTTTTGCTTTGGCAATTCCCACAGTGGCTACAAAGTGGAAAAATGTATTTCCACAAAAACGCGGGTATAAATGAGCAGGTCTAATTTTGTGTCAAAAACAAAGCAAGTGTGGACTAAATAAGCAGGAGCACAATGGGGCAAACGTTAGTGGAATTCTGTTGTATTGTATGGAGCATCTTGTTAAGCAAGTTTCAGAGGTATTGTTAGCACCCTTTAGTCTACCAATGGTTTACATATGGAAGATTTAAGGAAATTAGAAAGTAGATTACTTCAGCTTTTAAGTTGTGTTTTTTATTTCTGTGAGCAGTGTTGCAATAGATTATTACAGCTTTTTAGGCAGTAGATTATTACAGCTTTTTAGTTATTTATTTTTCTTATTTCTATGTAGCAGTTGTTGCAGTAAGGAGGTTATTCCTCCACTTTCTCATTTCAGTTGTAGTAGGAAGTTAC
>JAJOOR010016738.1:0-25317 GCA_036250505.1 Solanum acaule
AAAATGGTCATAACTCCTTCATCCTAACTCGAAATGAGGTGAAACCAATTGCATTGGAAAGATAACTCGAAGGGCTTTAATTTTGATAGTTTATGGCCCTTCCAGTTCCTTGTGTGCTAAGAGATAAGCCTCTTTAAAGTTGACCCTCTAAATCGCATTTTTTTGCGATTTTCGAATTTTGATACGGTTGCTCTAAAATTCGGGTTAGACCCATTTCCCACTCAATTTGACCCCCTGAATAAGAATATGAAGTCGAATTTCCGAAATCATGCACGGACTTTGAGATATATGGAAATTACAATTATAGGTGTTTCCGAAGCACATTTTCGGGCATTTTTGGGGTCGTTTCAGCTTCATGGAAGGAAACTTTCCACAAATCAAGACTCCCATACCTTGATTGAAGCTTTCCCCAAGAATTGGAGTTGAGAAGATGGATTCTTGAGCCCTAGTGTTCAAGTTCTTGTTCTTCTTTAATGGAGGATTTCTAGTGAGAGAAATATTGTGAGGGAGAGGATTTGGGTGTTGTGATTTAATGACTAAAATTGGGTGAATTTGACTTAAAATCAACTTATATAGTACCCTTAAAAATACCCAAAACGACCTCACTTTGATTGGACTTGAAAAGGAAAAGACTTAAATGACCCTTATTTATGGACCATGCCCAGATGTCACGAGCACCTTCACGAGTCGTGGTGAGGACCACAAACCGTGGTCCTCCTCGTGAAGGTTGGGGCAGTAGCCCCTTAAAGGTGGCATGAGGCTCACAAGCCCAAGGCATCACCACGAGGGGCTCCACGAGTCGTGGTCCTTCTAATAGTCCTTGAGGCAGTGTCCATCCCTTTTGGGACCCCTAGCTCACATGCCTAAGGGACCTTCACGAAGGGCTGCATGAGCTGTGGTCCCTTCCGTGGAGGTTGAGGCAGTGGCTAGGACTTTTGAAGGCTTCTCTCCTTTAGCCAAGACAACTCCACGAGGCCTCCCACGGGTCGTGGTCATGACCACGAGCCGTGGAAGTTGAGGCAGTGTGCTCAAGTTTGGGGCAGCCTTGGCCTTTGGCCTTGGTTTGGCACTTGCCTCTTAGGCCTTGACTCTTAAAACCCCTATGACAAGTCTAGATGGTCTACTAATCTACGGGGAGTCATTTTCATAGTTTTAAACCTTACGTTTAGCTCTAGTTTAACCTACCGTTTTCCGGAGTGTTACAAAAGCATTAAAAACTTAGGTTGCCTCCCAAGAAGCACCTTAGTTAATGTCGTGGCACAACGCAAGTACCCATTCAAGCTTCATTCTTGAGGTTTGCCATAGTATCACTAGGGAACTCCCCTTGTTGTCTTGGGTTAAAATACGAAGAAATCTGACCCATTTGGGTCTCCAACTTCTTGATAGAGACGGAATGAGAGGTCACTGTCTGGTTGAGAGTCGATACAACTTCCTTTATTTCCTTCAAAACTTTATTGGACCCTTCAACCTTGTTGAGAATACGTGAGACCATATCCTCAGTCCAGCCACCCTCAGAATCATTGGGCTTTTGACGCTTGTGGGGAGGAACATACCTATCCTTCTCCCCTTTTCTTACCTTCCAAGTGGCATTACGATCACGCCACTCTCTATCATGGTCCCTCTAGCCCTCATCTCTTTTCCAACCTTGATTACCACCCGGCCTTGGGTAGTTTGCATGATAACCTCCTCCTTGGTTGGTTAGGAAGTTCACTTCCTCATTGTACAATGCTTCAAATTTGGCCTTTTCGGGGTTTACACCACCAACACCGACAACATTAACACTCATAGTACCAATACCCATGACGTTCTTGGCCAAGATGTCAAGCTGGGTCATCATCTTTGCCATGTTTTGGTCTCTCTCTTGATCTTTTTCAGTCTGCTCCTTTGCCAATTTGTAAGTAAGAGGAGAGACTTGACCTTCACGGGTATACCATTCCCGGTTAATCTTAGTCATGCCATCAAGGAGTTGGGCTGCTATCACATAAGGTTGTTGCATTAAACCTCCCAGAGAAAGTTGATCAGCTACTCCCTTGTTCACCGAATCGAGGCTTCTGTAGAAGTATTGAAGCAGTACATTATCGGGTAATCCATGAGTTGGGCATTGCAGTACCATCTTCTTAAACCTTAGCCAAGTCTCATTGATTGGATCACTCTCCAAACGCTTGAAGCTTTGAATAATGTCCATAAGTGTCATCATCTTCGAAGGAGGGAAAAATCGCACTTGGAAAGCGGTAATGAGCTCGTCCCACGAAGTGATAGAATCTTTTGGCAACTCAGCCAACCACTTACATGCTTCTCCCATTAGAAAAAATGGGAACAACCTCAGCCTGACGGATTCTTGAGATATGTTCTTAAAGGAGAACGGTCCACAAGCATCAACAAAATTCCTAATATGCTCATGAGGATCCTTATGAGCCAGCCCACCAAACAAACCTTTCAATTGTAAGAGCTGCAACATGGTGCTTGTAATATGAAACACCGCGTTTCCCTCAGCCGGAGGTAAACGAATGGCACCAACTCCACCCAGTAGATTTGGGTCATTGACATCTGGGTCATTTACATCATTGAGATTCCCGATGTCATCTTAGTAGCCCACTTGGCTACCATTGCTTCCGTTGGCACTCATTTCTTCCTCTGTTTTAACAAGCAACACAAAAACCAAAACTAAAAATAAGTAGATTCAACTAGGACTAACAAGAATACAATTCAACTTCACCAAAAGAATTTCAAACAACACCACTCCCCGGCAGTGGTGCCATTTTGATTTTAACGTTTTAAGCACACCTAATCCAATTCTAGGTGTTCAACAATCATAAATCAGTATAAAACCCAACTAAATAATTGGGGTTGAATCCCACAAGGGGCGGTACAAGTTTCAGATTCAATTAGGAAGTAGGAATGTGGTCTAATCAGCCATAGGAATAGAAATTATCGATTGAAAACATAATCAAGTAAAAGGGCTGAAACGAATGTCAGATGGGGGGTTTGGTTTCAGTTATCAACTACAGCAGTCACAAAAAATAAGAATTAACATTAACGAGATGGATTCTTGGGATGTTGTCACGCCCAAAATTCCATTAAGGCGAACCGACACCCTTAGCCGAGAAGGCTCGGGAGGACCAACCTGTAATCATGCTCTATCTATGAACATTTAAAGGTGCTACCATAGTGGATAACATATTTTCATAAAAGTAGACAGTATTAACAAGCCAAAAGAAAGTGCATATGACTTGGCCGTTGGGACCATGATGTCTAAGACACGAGGCACAACCACACTTCACTATACATAGTCTACAAAGCCTCTAAATGATGAAACATTATGGGGTTAAGGTCGGGACAGGCCCCGCCTTACACTCAGCTACTATACAATACCAAAATACATGTTATAGACTCAGAAAGCCCCGAATCAACCTGGAGCTCACCAATAGCCGTTGGATGTCCTGTTCTCCTACTAGGGAGATCTATTAGCTCCTGTACCTGCAGCATGAATTGCAGGTCCCCTGAGAGAGACGTCAGTACGGGGGAATGTACTGAGTATGTAAGGCATAAAGTACTATATGTGAAATAAGAACTCAAATGAAATCATATACCAATGTAAGGATACAAGACCACCTTTTCTCATATTATGGAATCAGGTACTTTACATTCATTTATTTACTTTATCATTCTTTACTTTACACTCTGTGCACAACATATAATACAAATGACCAGCTGATCAGTGGTAGACATATAAATCGGGATCGACCCATGCTAGGCTTTCCTTTAACCCCTGGGATACCACCCGTAATATTGGGATCAACCCATGCTAGGTGATTCTTCCACCCCTGGGATACCACCCATCAATAAGCAGATTCATTTAATATCTTTCCATTTACATTTGAGATGATTCATTTGGTGGTCATAGCATTTTGAGTTGTGGGACTATGAAGTCAACAAGTGACATGTAATAATCATATAATGCAGGAACAACAACGTATAGAGTAGTTACATAATTAATGAAATGCATATGAGCTCAAATAATATATGGACCTTATTTAGTTAAAAGGAGAACTCATGCAGGGTATTCAATGTATATGTACAGATTTGACAATGAGCATGTATTGGAACGTGCAGACATGTTAAAGAGTGTGAACAAGGTCATAAGTTGTATTAGAGCTGGTAGGCTGCCTCTATGTGTTGAGGGCGAGTCTAGATTTCATGTCAATTAGTAGGAAATTGAAAAGTCTTACATACCTTGATGTACCACCTTGTAGTTACCTTGAAGTACCTTCCTTTCTTTTCAAATACTTATCTACAATAGAGTAGGTGATAAACTAGTATTAGTAGTTTCTAAACATGCTTAGGCAGTCCAATCTCACTCAATAATAATGCTCGGGCAACAAACCCGTAATTACCAAACTAAGGGTGTTCTTTCAATCCCGCCTTCTTTTATTGCATTTGTACACTACACATCTATATTTCAATATCAACAATTTACACCCTTTCCAGACAGCAACCAAGTTGTCCCCAATATGTTTACACATCAACCTATCCCAAAATAGTCCTAACAATCTAACATACAGTAGAGGACGTGAAACCATAGTTTCCCATCATCATCCCACGAGTTCTTATCAACAGTATACTTAAAATATCATACTTAGACTCGTGTTTAAGGAAGACAAAGATAGGGCAGTCACTTTACCTTAATTCTTATAACTCGTTTTCTTTTAACTTTAACTCTTCAATAACTTGAGTTTCCCTTGCAAGGGCTTGGGTTTATCCAAGAACCCTAGGAAACTTGTGGCTGCTGCTATGCTTTGAAAGAGAGAGGAGAAGCTTAGAGAGAAATCCGATTTTTTTTATCTATTCTTAAAAATGAGGAAATGGCCAGCAACTTAGGGATTATAAAGGTCTTATTTTTCCCCACCTCATAAGTTTTAATATCAGCCACTAATTTGTCAAAGTGGTCCAAGTAGGTGATGCATATGCTTGGAATTATATATACACAAAATGGGCCCTTTATGTACTCATCTTGGGCTGCAATCTTTCCCCTTTCTAATATTAAGCCATGGGCCAGAATTATACCCTTAATTTGGGCCTTAATCTTTATTGGGCTCAAGTAGTTGGACTTGGACAGATTGGTGTGAGGCCTCATCTCTATTCCCTTTTCCTTTTTATTTAATTTGGGCCTCAAGTGAGCCCACTAATGCATGAACTAATCTTCCCCATCTACCTAGCCCATTTGAGCTAAGCAAGTTGGTGACACCTGCTATCTTTATAAAGTCCAACAAGCTCCTTAATTCTTTTATTTGTTTTCTGAGCGTAATCTCCTTAGTTTAACTCAAAACTTATATACACTTGATCACCTTAACTTTTAGACTTACATATAGCCATTCGATCCAGAATTTAAATACTTCTAAAATTTAACGTTCACTCGATCATGCAATATTGCAATGTACGGGAGTTACCCTTATAGCTTCTTTATTGTCAACATTCATCTAGGAAATCAAGTTCATTACTTATACCACCAAGCTAAATCAAGTTCCATATGTGTAGAACTTGTACACGTAAAATACGGGGTGTTACAAATTTGTTCGATTATAGGCAAATATAGACTTATGGGTAATTGCTATTATTAGTAAATAGCTAGATATTAGTGAGTAGGCTGGACTATAAGGGAGGTAATTTTCTCTCGAACAATTACCCTGAATCAAGTGATTTTTTTCGAAAATCAACAAACATGCAAATTAAGAGCAGCCCATACCTTAATCCATTCACTCTTTCGTGCTAAATGTGTGAGATTGGGTTTAAGATTTACTCTCTCGAGCTAAACCCAGATCAACCCAATACCCACAAACCATCAATCAAAATTCTTAGTTCTAAAACCTCTCTCTCTCGCAAGCCAAGAACACAAACATAGAACTGCATTTGCAACTACATTTCTTAAATTAAACCACAATTAATGATTAAACCCACTTTTAAATAGCATTTAAATTAACAATTAGCAATACCCATAAGCTAAAACAGCCCATAATCACATGATCACACCTTAAAAATTTGGGGTTTTATCTAGACATTATAACAAGGTAAAAACCGTTACCAAATTGATTATCCATCAATTGGGTAAGAGTAATTTCGTCTTTACAATGCTCCAATTTAATGAATCTCAAAGACCCACTTCCAATTTCTCAAAAGTGAATTTCTTCAATCCTTCAAGCTAAAGAAAACTCAAGAGAAAACTGTCTCAGATGTCTAAAAATTAAAAGGATTACTTAATAAAAGATTCCTTGATACTAACTAAATGTTCAAAATCCTATTTATAGTTGCCAAAAATGTGCTACGAAAGCCCATTCAGCGAAGTAAGTCGGGCTCGCCGAACCACTCGGCGAGCCGCCCTTTGGTCTCCTCCATCACCCTTTCGCTTCAGCATTCATCATCCTCAAGTTCTGTAACTTTAGGCGATCTATCTTGGCTTCGCCGAATAACTCAACGATCTGCCGACTACTCCTTTTCGTTGCCGACTTGGTTCATTCCTTCAGGGCTTGGCAAACTGGAACTTTAGGCGGTTAGATAGCCATTCAACAATTCGCCAAGTGACCTTGGCGATCACCAGGCTTGCCTTTCTTCATTCTTCCAGTTTGTTTTGTTTATTTTTGCATGTTAGTGTCCTTGCTTTGTTCCTCAATCTATGTACAGGAAAATTAAGGATTTTTCATCTATTTATGGCACAAATTAAGCATTTAAGGACACTAAATTTATATAAACAAAGCCTTAAATGAGTCCAAATCTCGGACTCATCACTTTCCTTCAATTTCTTCCACTTTTTCACTCCTATTTGCCTTGTAATTTCCTCACCTTGCTCTTTTGCCTTCATTGATGCATATTAACTCTTTAACATCACTTCTGAGCTTAAAATAGGCATTGAGGACACTAATTCCTTGAATATTAAGTTTAAATGAGCCCTAAACTTAAAACTTTTGCTTGTGCTCAAGTAAAACACAAGATCAATCCAGTCAACAGGATGCCTACAAATAGTGATACTTGAGACTTAACATGAATGCACACGAGGTTTAATCTACCCAAGGCATGTTCAATTGTGCATCGAAAGTTTCAAACTATGACTAGTCATCATCAAATAGAAGTCAAGCTCACAATGCTTGCTTCAAATGCAAATTTACTACGCCACAAATGACTTTTAGCGACCATTATTTAAGGGTATTACCATAATTGCCTCCAATTAGTATTATACAGTCAACTTATCCCCGCAATTAAACATTAGTCGGTAAACACCACCTTTTTAGTGACATTTAGTAAAAATGCCCAACAAAAGTTAGTGTCAACTGAAAATCAACGTCCATTATTTTATCTTTTTCTTTTACTTATGGCTCGGTAAAATCTCATCTCAAACCTAGATCTCCATAGCCTCCGATCTGAAGCCTCTGATCTCCTTCCATGGTACTCTATCTGTCCCTCCATTATGCTTTCATCGAAGCACCTCTTGTTGTTATATACCAGTGAGGTAATAAAAAAATTCTAGGGTTTGGATCTCTCTCTTTTTATATTTTAGGGTCTTAATCTGAAGGCATAACCCAACTAGTATGTGGATGCACAGTACATTGCCTTCAGTCTATTTGATGGTCCGTTACTCAAACACTCCGATTGTTTCAATCAGGTTGGTTTGATTATCATTTTCATTTAGTTTTGAAGTTTTTATCAAATGTGATATTATGTTGTGTTTGGTTGAACGTTTAGGCGCTTACAATTCTCCTAATGTTAAGTTCAATTTTAAGGTAATCCTGATTGATTTTTATGTTCTATTTTGTCCCATTGTTTGAATAGAAGTTTATAATTCTCCCACTGTTAAGTTCAGTTCTAGCTAATTTTTGTTGATTAATGGGGAAAAAAAGTCCAGGTGTCATGTAATCTTAGCTTTGTAGAAAGTGATATATTGTATTTTGAGAGTGTTGGGTTGTAGATTTTCATTTGATTCAGTTCTGAAGATTTAGGTGTTCTATTATGCTCTGTTTTGTTGTATATATATCAATTTCACTACTATTGAGTTGAGTTTTAAGATGATATTCCTTTTTTATTCTTCTTTGTTTTATCTATTAGGGGATTGAAGTGTATACTTTTCTGACTATCAGGCTCAATTCTAGCTATTTTTCGTTGATCTATGAGCTCCTTTTTTGGTGTTTTTGAGTGCTATTTTCCATATGAGTTTTGTAGAAAATGATACATTTTCCTTAGATTTTTTGCTAGTGTTATAATCCACAAAATATAAAGTGTCTCCTTCGATATGGAAGGTCATATTTTCAAATCGAATGACAGGTATAATGTCCCTCTCAAGCACTTTCTAAACACACATTAGGTGTTTAAATTCAGTCAAGGTTGTTCTATCACAAAAGGAAGGAGACATTCATTTTAAGACAGATTAAAAGAGAATGTAAGACAAACAAATTGAAACAGAAGGATTAACTAATTTCTGTCATATTGATGAACCTGTTACTATTGAGTATCAGGGGACAAATCTCTTTCCCAGTAACTTGTTTTTAATACATTCCCATAAATGTGAATTTATTTTAAGACACCATGGAAGCCACTACTTGTAGTTTGTTTAGAATGATAAATACTCCATGGAAATCTCTGTCAACTAAATGTAGTACTAACTTTCGCTAAAGATTCCAAAAGCTTTTGAGATTACAACACCAAAGTTCATTAGCCTATCTTGTTGCTTAGCTCATGAATTGGCAGAACTGCAAAAGGACTAAGTATCACTTGTTGCTAAAGATTCCAAAATCTCCCACTAATTGTGAATAGAAGATGCAGATCAGTAAGCTTAGCTTTTGGGTAAAATAGTTGTATAGGCAGGATCTATGCTAATGGAAGGAATAGGATTGAATTTTAGGGTAGAGACAAGAAGATAAAGAGGTGGGGATCGAGCATAATAGGCTTAAAAGCAACTGCTTTAGGTGACAGTCGTGTAGAGAAGTTGAAAAGTTCTATGATGTCGTGGTCTATCCCTCCAATCATACTTTTGATATTCTCTCTATCCCTTTGATCATACTTTCAACATGGATTTTGTTTCACAACGTTTATTGTTGTCATGAATTCTTGAGTCCTAACAATTGTCTTAATTATTTTGAATTTAGGGGCTTACGAGAAGAATGATTACCTAATGGTTTTGTGCAATTGAGGGCTAAATCAAATGAGGTCTATGGTGAGTGACTTACTTAATAAATATCAATTTAGTGGCTTGTATTGGAGTATTTTGATTAGAGTAACCATTGTGAGTTATATAGTTAACAATATTGTTTGTTGGTTATCTCTTCCTCTTGTTTACGAGGCTATTGCTTATCAACTGATTTATTAATTGTGATATGATGTTTTATATCTGAACTAGGTATGTGAAGGAATCATGGTTGGTGCTTTTATATTGTTTCTGTGTTTAAAATTTTAGTCACCTGGTTCTTTGTTAGTAAGCTATGCATTTTGTATGTCAATATCGTGTCATCTGACCATCTGCATCTAAATGTGTACAGTGGGATATTCTTATTCTTTCAAATGGTGAGATTATTCAAGAAATGACACATTACAAATAGTCGTGATCCAGGAAGCTAGGAAGCTGACAGAGTTTCCCATTGTAGTGGTTTGATTTCGTTATTTTCTCCATTGTAGAACATATTCTTTCTATTTTGAGAATTCATATTTTCTTTTACCGCTACAAGATAAGAAAGTGGATTTATTAGAATTGACTGTTCTTATTTTAAGTGAATGACATTTGTTTTGAGTTTGGTAATTCTTTTGCTACCTTCGAATTAATTTCTCTTGTGAATTTTATTTTTGATGCTAGGTTTCCTTTAGTGACAATTGATATCTTTTCCATCAATAACAAAAGCCACAAATATGCTTGATATTAAAATTTTAAATTAGCTTTAATGGCAATAGTAATGGCCGCTAAATAAATGTCGCTAAAACTAATTACTTTTAGAGGCAATAATAAGGGTCTTTACCAGCACTCGACATAAATGCCACAAAAAGTTTTAGCGATATTGGATCCAATGGCATTTAATCAAATGCCAGTAAATGTATTTGTCGCAATAAATATTGCCGCTAAAATAAAAATTAATTGTCGCTAAAGGCCTCTTTTAGTGTAGTGTAACATGTTTATTATGTGTTTTGCAGGTGGAATCCTGCAAATGATGTTGCCCGGGCTTTAAAAGAGTGTGTGAGAAGACTTTTTACACAAGCTTATCACTCATAAATTGAGATCCCAAACAGTATAGACAGGCGATGTTTAATGAATTTAAGGTAAAAATTTTTTTTGTTAATTTTAATAATTTTAGTATACTTTTACTTTTTTTAAATTATCTAACGCTATTCTTTTTTTTAGACTATGTGTACTTGGGAACCGGGGTACAATATGGTCATTGCGACTATATTTGAGAGGAGGGCATCTGTGAGACTGTCTAGCTGGCTAAAGAAAGTATGGGATACTGATCAGTGTCCGAGTTGGATGTTGCCTCATGTTTTTGATGAATTGAGCCAGTATTGGAACACATATAAGTTCAAGGCGATGTCCGAACAAGCCAAAAAGGCTAGAGGCAGTCTTAAGGGTGCTTCATTGCACACATGAGGTGTAAAAAGCGTTGGAACAATTACAAGAGAGATGGTAAGTTCTAATTCAAACTTTTAAATAAATAATTAGTTGATTAATATAGTTATAAATTTCATTTTTTATTTATAGGAAAAAGAAATGGGGCGCACTCCCCTTGAACCGGAGGTTTTCAATATGACTCATGTGAAGAAGAAAGAAAATGAGTCGGATCTGGATGTGTGGGTGGAGGAAAGGGCCGAACGAACTTTTGTAAGTTATTTAATTAATATGAATAATGAATATGAATAGTGAATATATATAGTTTTACGGCACGTGCGTTGCACGTGTGTATCATATATATAATATATGATGTTATAAAATAGAATTAATATTACTAAATTAAAGCTTTTTAGTAAATAATTATAATTGAACAAACATAGGACATGTGTTTTTAAAGTATTAATACATATTGTATTTTAAGATCAAAATGACCAGATATCATTAAAACATTTTAAAATACATTCAAAGTTTAAATATGGGAGCAAGTGACATTTCTTTAATAATATTATTTCTTACTTCACTCAATTTTATAAACAAATCTAACCAACAAAATAGAAAAAAATATATCCATTAAAAAAATGTCACCAATAGCCTTTCCTCTTGAGGTTATGAACATAAATGATGTACACCGTTTAAGTATAAATTTTATCTTAAATATTCATACTTGAAATTTGGTATACGCATGACACTAATAAGGATTACCATAAGCATTTCAATATTTTATCTTTGTATGTAACATATATTTTACAAAATACTATTATTCTATTAATATTTGAGTAAGGCTATCATACAGATGTAATTTTACCAAAATGTGTACTTGGTTGTTATCATGAATGATGGTTATATATACTTCAATAGAATAATTTAATTTTAATATATGAATAACATCACCTATGGTGAAAAATATTTCATTTCATTAAGTTTCTACCTTATCTTTGTGGAATTGTAGTCTTCTCTTTTTTTCTGCCGCATACATATTATATAGTTGTTGTCTAATTGTCACGACCCGGGGCTACCCCCTAGAAGTAACACGGCGTAATTGACCCCGAAGGGGTCGTATACAAGCCTCATAGAATTCATGAACATTAAAGCATAGGAAAAATTGCGAAAATTTAAAACTTTTCTTTACAATCGAAGTCTCTTTATAAAATGAAAGAGTATCTTTGATACTATGTCTCAAACCATCTATTATACTTGGAATAAAACTCTTTAATACAAACTTAGGGACACGGCCCTTACAAAAGTCTAAAAACATAAAAGTAAGGACAATAAGGGACATGTGGTTGAGCCCTCAAATACAATGAGGACTCACCAATCTTCTTCTTCTTGATCTCCTATGAACTTAGCCACGAGGATTGAATCCAATATCTCCAAAGCCTACACTTGGTGAAAATGTAGAAAGAAGGGGTTAGTACAAAAGGTACTATGTATGGAAGTCATGCACAAAACCATTTAAAACATGCATGAAAAGGGACATTTCATTTGAAATCATATTTTATGCCATTTTTGAACATCATCTTTGAAATAGTTGGAGAATACAACCAATAAGACAACTTACATACATTTCAATATAACATGAGAGATATCATTATAATAACAAGCATAGTCTCCAACATTAATATAATACAAATCCCAATCTTCACAATACATAGCCTCCAATCACAAGGTAGTGCAGGTTAAATACCAAGATCATCCCATCATTAAGTAATCATCTTATGATCAACCCCTAAGAAACACTTGTTCAATGTATAGTAACTAACATGCATTACAATGTACAACACAAGCTAAAATCACTTTTATACTTTTTTAATAGTAGATCCATTACCTTGGTAACCCCTAAGGAACACTTGTGCAATGTGTGGTTAACATCCCATAATACTAACCCTACTAAGTACCCCTTTGAAGCTACCTTAGTCATGTACTTCATCCTTAGACCTCATTATAATCAATAGTCACAATTAAGGATATAGGCATGTACATTACTTGAATTATAAGGAAAGTCATGCATAACAACTATCTAATCAATATACATGCATGCATTCAAATCTCATCAAAATGCAAAGGAACCATCATATAACATCCTACTAAGCCTACTTGTGCAATGTAAAAGTGAAGTCTCATACCCCTACTCCTACTAAGGAAAGCTCATTAAGAAGTCATAGAATAGTTCATATTTCATTCATTATCTTTATTATATAGGGAAAAATAGTCTTAACCGACATAGACCATGTGAGCTACATGAAATCCGGTGTCGTGTAACCCCACATTGAGAAAGGTGTCCTACTTGCCTAAGGTAGGACTAAAATGTCTAGCTATAAGGTGGATCCACTAGCTAAGGTCCTATGTTGGCACATAGTTATAGGATAGGGAGATTGCTTCTAGAAATCCGCCCTATTGCATTGGCGGAGGGGCTTCCATCTCATGAGTTCCCTAGTGGATGACCCTCCCTATTGCATTGGCGGAAGGGCCTTTCTCTCATTGTCCATATCCATTTGGTGCTAAGCAATATTTCTCAAACTATACGTCATTAGTCTTGAATTGTATTTACAAGTGTAAAGGAGTTCTCTACCCTTCGATCAATACAATTCATACTATAGCTCATTGATCCATTAAAGTGAGAATGTACTTTCAACTTTAGAATCATAATTAGTATGTGAGAATAACTTTCACACCAAGATCATGTGTTCTCATGATATTAGACTTTCAATCAACACAATAGGATCAACATGGTTTATGTACATTTCATGCATAATAATGAGTAAAGGTGCATATGAGAACTATACTTTCAATTAACACCATTTGATTACATCATAACCATGTTTATGCATGAAGTGTATGTGTGTGTAATTGTCCTTGCAACAACCCAACAACAACACTATCATCATCCTAGACAATTCATATAATATCAAGTGTAAGGGTAAGGGAAGAACATCCTTTCAACAATACCAACTTTACACATTAGTCATAGGAGAATTACTTTCTAAGTGAATCAATAGTTTATACACATCTTGCATTCATGCACAAACCTTCACAATATGCCCTTCAAGGGCTATGGATCAACTCATCCCAACATATAGCAATAGCATAATAGATGATCCAACAACTCATCAATACATTAATCACATCATGATTGGCACATTATACTTCAAGTATTCATCAACATGCACATAATATCATGATCAAGTCAATTCATGTCTAGAAGCATTTCCCTAAACCAATTCAAGTCTAGGTGTTCTAATCTAAGGCATTACATGAAGAAACTCATCATTTTTGGAGGATCACCTTTAAACCTTCAATTTGTCTCTTTCATGACACAACCCTAGACTATATCAATTCACCTTAGAAATCTTAGGTTAATCAAGTATACATGTAGAATCATACTTAGTCATAACTAGGGTTTGTAGGGAAGATGAGCCTTATCTCAACACCACAAAACACATGACAAGTAAGCAACTCCACCTTTCAAGTGGATCAACAATTCATACATAGGATACATGATAAGTAAACACCTCCACCATAAGTGGATCAACAATTCATAACTAGAATACTTATCACATGGAATTCCTTCATTTATGGCCCTCAAGGCTATCATCAATATTCAACCCTACTTCTTGAAATTAGAACATTATATAGGGTAACATCATGATACAATAACCAATTCAAAGTAAACTTATTATATTATCAACCTACATTCATCAATCAAGCCATACAAGGGTTTACAATTGAGGAAGAAGGGGAAAACATGGGTCATAAGGGGATTTTGTTCATAAACCAACAATACACCATGAATCCACCCACAAATTATCATATCTAAACATAAACAATCACAATTAAACAATTGAAACATTTTTAGAAGGTGACCCATGCTATTGATTGAAAACCTAGAAATTGGGGAATTTGAAAACATAGTTGAAGGGGCATCTTGGTGATAGCTAACCAAGAATGAAGAACTCTCATACCTTAGGTGTAGAATTCTTTCAAAATCCTATGAAAAATCTTCCATCTTCAAGCCCTAGATTGATCTCTTCTTGGTTCTTCAATGGAGGTTCTAGAGAGAAGATTCTTGAAGGGAAAGGTAGTTGGGTTTTTGATTTGGGGTCTTTAGTTGAATGAGTTAAAGTGATTAGTTTAGGGTCCATTAAACTTATATAGGAGGTAATTTAACTAATTAACCGACCTATATTAACCCCTAATCAATTAAATAATTCCCAAACACCTAACTTAAACTAAAAATCTGTAAAATTGGCAGCATTCACGCCCACCCATCCACGGACTGTGGATGGGTCTATTGGACGTCAATCACCTCCGTGGTTGGGGTCTGAGCTTCATTTGCAGGGCTGTTTCAGGCCTTGACCCACGCCCATGACCTATGGGGCGTCACTCAACCTACTGGCCGTGAATGGCCATCCATAGGTCACAAGAAACTGTTTTTGGGGGTGCTGTTTTGTAATGTGTTGAAGGCTTAGTTTAGGGGGTCTATTAACTACTTATAGTAGGTTAATTAACTAACTAACCATCCATGCTAACCCCTAAACTAAGTAGTGACTTAACCTCCTAAGCTCTAACTAAAAGCTGTCAAAATGCAGTCCAACCCACGCCCACCTTCCATGGACCGTGGATCAATCCACTAGCCGTGGTTGGCTTCCGTGGTTTGGGACTGTGGCTCTAAATGTTGCAGGCTTCAAGGAAAACTAAGTATGGACCTACTCCCTTCATCCATGAACCGTAGTCTGGTCTACTGGACGTGGAAAGCATCCGTAGGTTACCACTTAGGTGATCAAACCTTGTTGTCTAGGCAACTTTGGGGGACTGTTTTGGGGTCCTCCTCAAGGACCCCTCGAGTGGTCTTTGGGGAGTCGTACTCAGACGTTTAACCCCTAAACATAAAGTTCTAAGTATGGGAGTCACTTCTACAAGTTTTCACCCTCATACAACACTCCAAACTTCAACGACAAGGTTCTTAGAACTCACTAGTTCAACTTACTAGTTTCCGGACGTTTTGGTCGTTTCTTGACGTTTGACCTCCAAACTCCTAAATCTAAACTTGAAAAGCCATATTACATCATTTGATCAAGTTTACAACTTTGACTCACATGTGAGGCTCTAGTTTCACCTACTAGATTACGCCAAGCTTCCATTAGGTCTTACTAGTTTCTACAGGGTGTTACACTAATGAAAGTATCTAGTATCTTATAAAAGTTGTATCATGATATAAAATATTTAAATTTTTCAATAATAAAAATTAATAGATGAATAAAATGTAAAGTATTATTTATAGAATCATTAATTTGATTTAAGATCATTTTATGATCAATCACTATTTTCTTATCTATTTTTATATAACTAGTAAGGAGTGTATCTTGTGACATAAAGAAAAATTATACGGAACAATACATAGAGACGAAATATGTTCATGCTATATTCACTCTAGTTTTCCATTTGATTTAAATCTCTTGCCACCAACACTTTACTTTCTCTGTTCATTTTTACGTACATATCTATTAAAAGTAATTATTATTATGGCTATGTTATCATATTATAAGTGAAAGTGAAAATCTATTTTTGAAATAGTGAATTTAACATCAAAACTAATAATTCAATGGACTACGCTGATACCCATTGTTTAAGAAAAATCAGGAAGAAATTCCTTCGTTTGAGGGAAAAGAATAAAAAATAAAAAAACATAGAAGAAATATCTTACTCAAATCATATGCCTTTTTTCATATCTGTTTAATATTATTGTCTCTCCCACAACTTTTCGTCACTGTTAATTCATGAAAATGGTAAGAAAAATACAAGTGTGAATTAATGAATGATTTGCTACAATTTTTTCACCAACTTTTTCTTATGAGGTACCTCGAATTTCGTTGAATTTCGAACTTAATCAATTTTTGCAAATAACACTCGAGATTTTTTAAGAAGAAGAGGAGTAGAGAACTTAAAGAAATTGTTGTTTAAAAGTGTGAGGAAACCCCTCTTTTATAGCTACCAAATAGTAGCATGAATAGGTGTTAATTGTGCCTTATCCGAAAAGTCACAACCTTTCGAAAAAGTCACTACTTATCGGGAAAGTCACATTCCTTTGAAAAAGGCACAACTCATCAGAAAATGCACAACCCTTCGAAAAAATCATAACCCTTCAGAAAAGTCACAACTCATTGAAAAAGTCACAACCCTTTGGAAAAGTCACAATCCAATTTGGAAAGGTATCTACTTTCAATATAATAAAATTAATTAAATTAATAAATAAAATAAATTGAGTATTTTTAATTGGGGGTATTATAGTAATTCAACATTCAAGTTTGAGAGTTCATGCTTTTAAGGTAGTATATATATATATATATATTTTGATGCTAATTATTATTTTTAATATATAGGGGGAGTATCATCAGTACTTGAACTGCCCACTCAAATTTGGACAGAAAAAGTGGTAGGGGAGACACACAAGGGAAGAGTCTATGGTCGAGGCTCTCGAAACGATGTACGACTACTCCTATCAGACTTAGAAGGTATTGGATCGTCACGTCAAGTTGAGGCACTTGAAGGTGTTCAGATTGCTGCTATGTCGGCACAAATAGCAAAACTTACAGCAACACTGGAAGAGTCTGAGCAAAGAAGAGTAGCTAAACAAAAAGGCATGAGTGCGACCGTTCAGCAAATCAAAGAACAAGTGTTGAACCTCGCTCGTTGACCTACCGCTACATCGTCCCCTGCCGAGGGCACCAACGACGAGAGTGAGGAGGAGGATGATTATATAGATCGCACTCCTTGATTAGCTTCTATTGCTTTAGTTTATGAACTTTTTTTTAAAAAAATTGAAACAAATTTCGAAAGACTTTATAAGTTTTTGAATTGTGATTTAGATATTTGCGGGTCCTTGCCGCTGCATGAGTGTTAACTCATGCTCAAAACTCCTCCGACACGTGTCACAATCCGAGCCTATACCCTGGACGTGGCCGGCACTCGAGAACCATTGTTGGTCCCCAAGCGAACCCCCATCCTGGTTGACTACAAGCGAAAGACTAACTTAAGCATACAAAGCTTAAAACAAAATAAAATTCATGAAAACTTAAATACAAAGTTTGAACTTATAATAAAACTTTGAATAATATAATATACTCAACTCGCCAAAAATAGGCAACTTAAGTCTTTAAAACATTTAATACTGAAACTCTACTGTCTATCTATGAAGCCTCTAAATGACAAAGATGGAAGTGGGGACAAAACCCACGGCATCCTGACAAAACTGAAAAGTAAGTGAAATCCTCCGGAAGCAAGGAGGCTCACCATAGCTAACTCGAACTCCATGTGGTATCAACGAAGCTCTTATTGATGATCCTGAATGCCTGAATCTGCATCATGAAATAATGCAGGCCAAATTGCTCAGTACATGGAATGTACGAGCATGTAAGGGGAATTCTAAAGCATAAACATAAGCTTGAACTTGATAAAAAGGAAACATACTTACCTCTTTTCAAACTTACTCAACTCAAGGAATACTCAAGGATACTCAAAACTACTCAACTTACTCAACTCAGAAGTACTCAAGGATAAGATAATCTACTCAGAGATTAGATACTCAACTCAAAGATATGATACTCGACTCTGGGTACTCAACTTTGGATACTCAGCTCAATATAAAGCAACAATACACATGTAATATATTGAAAGCTTTTAAAACAGTAGAAATCAACTTAGTGTATTAAAGAATACAATAACAACTCAATTTATATATAATAAATTATAATATAACTCTGTGGGAGTTTCTCTAACTGACAACCACAACTATGAGCCTAAGTGATATATGATACAGCGTCTTGCCCACTCTGTCAGAACTGTCCTATACTTCGTCGCATATAGAATGCCTTAACTAAGTGGATCCACTAGTCTATGCTAAAAATCACTAAGGATTCATCTAAAAAGTATGATCCTTTTTACCCATGATGGCTACATGGTTTATGGAGACTTGAGTTATCTGAACTTGTCCCCATATCGGTGCTCAATACTACTCCCAAAATATACTAGCCATATGTTTAAAAACATAATTTTTTTGTGGTTTGAGATAATTACTCAAAAATCTATCTCTTAAAAGAGATGGTACTCAAACTGCTCAAAACTCTTTTGGAAATCTCAGTCTCCTCTCATCTTAAATGTGAAAACATTTACTCTTGGAATACTTAGTTCTCATATATCATTTTAAAGAAAATGAACTCAACTCTGCTCTTTCTCAAAAACATTTTCAAAATCATATTATAATATGATCATTGATAACTCGGGAAGTCATACTGCATAAACATTGATGATATATCTAGATACCATATTGCTCATACATTGATGGCATACTCGATTGTCATACTAATCATGTTTTAGAAAACTCTTTTCTCAAAACTCATCTTTACTTTCTCAAAACTCATTATAAGAACTCAATTTTTGTCTTTGAAAAGTTTTTCAAAATTTATAACTCAAATCATAGGTTTCATGCGGAATTATGGACATGAATGACTCAACTCAAGAATGTTAATGATATCTCTCATCTCAAGACTGCTCGACTCATAGGGTTCATGCGGAATTATAAACATGAACTATTCAACTCAAGGCTCTTCATGGGTAACATTTAGTAGTCCCATAAATAGGAATATAATCTCAAAAGTATTAGGAACTCAATGCTCAAAGACTTAGAACTTGAAGATACTACTTCGCAAAAAAATACTCAACTGATGGAGTTCATGCGGAATTTATGGGCATGAACGACTCGACTCAAGGGTCTAAATAACAATATGGAACTCAAGTATATGACTCTTCTCATTCTCATACTTACTTCCTCAAAACTTAGCTCAAATCGATAGTTGATCTCAAAGGATTTACAATTGAACTCAAAGATTTTCTTGAACTCTACTCTTAACTCTTTCTTGAATTTGAATTATGAATTCAAGAGTTATGATTCATGATATGAAGGATCTCAATAACAATATAGCAATTCGATAATTAGGAATAGAACTTTTTAAAGAAACATGAACTCAAAATCAACTTATCTCAAGAATACTCAAATCTAGGGAAAGTATCCTAGATTACTCTTTTACTGATCTGAAAGTAGATTAGGGCGTGAGGACGAACTAGTCCAACATTATATGATAGCCTTATATACTTGAAAGAACAAGGTTCTTGAAGAATCTTGAAAAATCTTGAAGAAAAACTTGATTAGAAGACTTGAAACCCTAGCTTGAAGGTAAACAATCAAGTAAACCTTTCTTGAGATTCTTGGATTAGTTTCTTGAAATCTCTATGGACAAAATTTATTTTTTTCATTACTGATTCATAATTGTATGGAACTTGAGTTAGAAAGAATGGAATTCTTGGAGAAAAACTTACCTTGAAGAAGAATCTTGAAAAAGATTGAAAGAATCTTGAATGGGGTCTTCTATTTTGATTTTTCCTTAGGATTTTGTCTTAGGGTTTGAGATAGAAGATAATGATGGATTAAAATATGAAAATCTGATTGTTTTGAGCCTTTTATTAGTCAAGAAATTCGTTTAGGATTTTCTTGGATGTAAAAAAACAAAAACAACCCTTTTTAATATTTCCCCGTCGGCTAATTCGTAACAACATTGTATAAGTTACTAAAATAGTCATAACTTTTTACTAAGAAATTGGATTGACACGAAATTGGTGGCGTTGAAAAGTAGATTCAAATACCTTTAATTTAATAGGTTATGTCTCACGTAACTCTTTATATTCTAAGAGATATGGTAGTTTGAAGTTGACCCAGGTAGAATCTTACATCAAAACATAATCGATAAGGAAACTTCAAGAACACTTATCAAGAACTCATCAAGAAATTAAATTGCTCAATATTTATGGATCGATTCGCAAGAGAACCTCATGATTGGCATGTGGGTGAACGAACCCAACACTATGGAAGCTTACATACCTCAAAGAATTAGGTTCTTGGTGAAATCTTGAATTTCTTGAATGAACGCTTGAAACTTTGAATTTTTTTCTCCTCTTGAATCTTCTCTAAAAACCTAAACACTTTTGGGGATGAATGAAACTAATTCTAATCAATTTAGACTCCTAAAATTTTACTAAAAATGCTTAAATTCGATTGGGTAAGGAAAAGACCAAAATACCCCTTATATTTTCGGACAACTTTTCTTAATTGGCAGCTCGACTTCAAACGGGCATATCTCCCTCATCCGACCTCAACTTAGCAAACTTGGTGGCGTTGGAAATATAATTCGAAGACCTTTCATTAACTATATTGTATGTCATCTAACTTATCTTGTACTGAGAGTTATGGTCATTTGAAGTTGACCCAAAACTCATAATTTAAGCATAACTTGCAAAATTTCAGATTTTGCTAGTTCCAATTTAGTTCTTTTTGGAACTCAAGGTTATACATCTAGTGACCTTAACACTTAAGAAATTTTTAATTCCTTGATAAAATCTCACTCACTACGAAGAACGGTTCGAGTCTTAGTTCGAATTTTTTTTGGGGTGTTACAACACGAGTTCTAGTCGTTGCGCTGCGGTTCATTTTTTGGCCTCGTGTTTTGAAGATTAATTTAAGTTTGTTATTTTATATCTTATGTGGGATGTTTATTATGTATTTTTTTATTGGGCTAAATTACTTTGAATCGAATTGAATTTAATTTGCAGGTGGGCAGCAGAAGTAGAAAAAGCGACGGACAGGGTGGTTTTGTCCGTCCCTTTTGTGCATTTTTTTCTAAAAAAAAAGAAAAGTGACGGAAAGAATCCTTTACTCCGTCGCTTTTTTGGGTTTTTCAAAATTTAATTTCCAGAAAAGCGACGGACGGCGTCTCCTTGTCCGTCACTTTTCAAGATTTAAAAATATTATAAAATTAAAAATAAGCGACATAATTTGTCGCTTTTTGGAAATTAAAAAAAATTACAAATATAAAAAAAGTGACGGACTTATTCAAAATATTTTCTTGAAAAAAAATCAGAAAGCGACACATTCCGTCGCTTTTTGAAAAACGTCAAGCCAAAAAGCGGCAAACTTGACTGCGTCGCTTTTTCATCGATTTTGACCAAAAAAGAGACGCAGTCCGTCGCTATTGGCCATCGTTTTTTGGCAGTTTTTTTGTAGTGTCTATTACACTTGAGCTTTCCCCTTGTTGTAATACGTAGCTTGTTCTTGGTCAACAAACAATTAACATAACACATAATCGGACCCAAATGGCCTAAATACACCTCGATTAGAAAAAGCCCATGCCAAAATCATGATCATCCCACTCAATTTAGGGCTTTCCCACAATTTATTCACCTAAAACTACTGATTCCATGGTTACATTAATGAATTACGATAAATAAATCAAGAACAAATATTTTTATAAACAACCCAGGATCTTACACTCCAAAATTCTCATAAACTCAGATTTTCCTACCTTAGGATGAACCCAAACCCTCCCCTAGGGCCAAAAATACCGCATCTAATACTTAGAAATCAAAGTACCAAATTGGGGAAATGAATTACCTACCTTTACGAGGTCCCTGATGAAAAACCCGCTGAATTTCACCCTAAGTTGCCTTTGATTTTTCCCAAAATGTGATTGTAGAATAATGAGCGGTTTTGGAGAATTTTTTGCATTAACTATGACTAACCCCGCAATTGCGGTTCAATTCCGCTAATAGTGGTGGCTTTGTAGCAGGACCTTTTGCTATAGCGAGAATTAATTCCACCATTATAGCGGTGTGTACCTGCTATGGTGGCTTACATGGACAGAAACTCGAAATCTCCCAAAAATGTCTATTTCACAACACACCTTCAAACTTTGACGTTTCAAACTAATCACTTCACGTTAAGTTAAGTATCAAAAGTTCTACTCACCCGAATTCACTTAAGAAAAGTCCTTGAACTCCTTAGCATCGTCTTAGCCAATAGAAAAACTAACTCAAGCTTAGACATTTACCCAATCCTTCCCCAAATTTCCCTAGATCTCGCCTTGCTCATATTCATCTGAATTTCTCCTAGCCTGAAATTTTTAACTCACTACTCCAAAGGTTTTCTTGTCCGAGTTCTTTCATTAACCATTCCTCCATAACGATGAGGGAGGTCATTACTAATTAAGATTCAAATATTTATTCAACGTTAAAAATAAGATCAAACAAAATTATTAGACCTTAGTTTAATTGGACATGCCGTTAAATAATTGAAAATAATTGTGAATTTTTTAATCTTAGACTACACATATGAACATAGAAAAAATATCTTTGAATTTTATAGTGTAAAAAATATCATATTATTTTTGTGGAGGTTTTTGAAAATCTCAATTGGTTTATAAAACAAACAAGGGCCTAAAATGCCTCTCAACTATTCTGATTGGTAAAAATTACCCTCCATCCACCTTTCGGCTCCCACATACCCCCGACGTCAACCTTTGGGCTCAAAAATATCCTTGATATTAACCATTTGGCTCATATTATTTTTAACAGCTCCCCTAAAGTAAAATCATTACATATTTATTTATCATGTTGCCTAATCTGATTGGTCCAAATTTAAGCTCTTCTCAAATAAATAATAAAAAACCACGTATAATTCATATTTTGACCAATATGCTTGAAAATAATATTCAAAAGATTATTAATTTTATGATATCTTTCTATTGACCTGTTTTAAATCAATACTCAATTTATTATAACCCAACTCATAACTTGGAATTTATCTAAAATTCGTGTTTGAATGTCCATCTAAAAAATGAATATTATTTTTATAAGTATAAAATTTTCTATTAGTTATCCAACTGTCTTGTTTATTCCCTCTTTTTATTATTTTTTAATCTCTTATTCTTGATTAGGATATCGGAGACTCAAACTTGAAATGAACTTACATGTTCATATTCTTTTAATTTATATCGTCATCATGGTGGGGTAGGGGTGGGAATAAGAGTAGATTATTTTGAATTTTGGGTACACACAAGAGAAAAAATGTTATTTAATTATGTTCTATTGAACTATATGAACGTCCTCATTATTTTCCTTCTTTTTTCTCCCTTGTTTTGTTGAAAATTTAAAAAAAATAAAAATTAAATGGTGGAAAAGATCCAAGAAGAAAAAAAGTGGCAGAGAGAGAAAGTGGGAGAGGGGGAGGTGATTTTACTATGAAACTCAAAATCAAGTCAAATCATATGACCTCATATATTAAATAAATTATTTTAATGAAAAATGACCTAAAATACCCTTAAACTATGAAATTTGGTAAAATATTTCTCTCACATCCACCTTATGAGTGTGGACCGTTAGAAATAAGAGTATTTTTTAGCCAAAAAATTGACCTCAAGGGTATTTGAGAGCCATAAGGTTGACGAAGAGTAGTTTTATACCAATTCAAATAGTTGAAGGGCAGTTTAGGCTCTTTTCCATTTATAAAATAATACTTCAATGTGTGTTTGACATGCAATTTGTATGTCCATGTACAATCCATATTTGACCCGCGCATGTCAACTTTAGAGACTTGATATTAAAACTAACCTAGGCTTCGACATATGACACAACATGTGGATCGTATATGTCCAATATGTGACTCGTATGTTGTTCCGCACTCCAAAATTATAGCTTCAAAATTTGACTTCTCAATATGTCACATACGACCTAACATGTGGTATGTATGCAATTTCGTGATTTGTGTGTCAATTTCATGTTGACACATATTTCCCAAACTTAATATTTTTAGTTTTCTTCAACTTCAATCCTTATTGTCCATCTAATGCATACTAAGACATCAACTTTAACATATGCTTACATGTGATTTATTATAAAAACAAGTCGAATTATAAGAAATTTGATGGTTCAAATCTATCCCAAATCTATAGAGTGTTACAATTGAGTTGTCATATTTTAACACAAATAAGCTTAAATGATTAATTATATCGAATCCATAACCACAATATTGACTCCATCCGGATGGTAATTGATAATGTGGAAGATAATAATAATATTGGTGGTAAGCACTGAGATGTCATCTTTGTAGAAACCTTTGAAAAAATTAACATTTGTTATAAAGTTTAATTATTTAAATCTATTAAATATTTTATATAAAAAAAAGACAAATGCACTTAATGATAGAGTGTGAATGAATAAGATTGTGACAATAGCATTTGTAATAAGTAAAAAATTATTTTTGACCATTTTGGATTATGTAGAATAGAAAGTGAGAAGTGAAACGGTAAGTTGGAGGTTGTGGGAAGTAAATACCCTAAACCCCTTTTTTATGTCTAATTGTTTTCATTTCAAACCCTCCCGCGAAGCAAAATCTCCCCTTTTCTCTTTGATTCTTCAATTCGAATAAGAGAATTGGGGATTTGGGGTTTTCGTATCTTACTTCTCAAAATCATCCTCGATTCCATTTTCAATTCAATTGATGGAGGATACCAATCAGCAGAGCATCGATCCATTCACTTCTGTATCATCTTCAGGTTTGTACATTTCTTATCCCTTTTACTTTTGTGGTTTATGCTGTATCAACAGTGGATCTATGGTTTAAAGGAAGTGAGGGAGGGTATTTTTCAATGAATTTTTCGATATAGAGAGACCTTGATTACGAGGTTCTGTTTTGGATGGAGTCTGCTTGTGCTGACCTTGTTTTATCTTGTTGATTTGAAGATTCATTTGGGTGTTGTTTGATGATCAAATAGGATTAGTCCTATGCACAAAGTGCTTCCCTTTGC
>JAJOOR010016740.1:0-16116 GCA_036250505.1 Solanum acaule
AACAACTCGAAACAAAATTATATCGTTATTTTTATTTGTTTTAATTATCAAAGAATAATTATACAAATAATAAATAATGAATATTTTAAATCTTGAGGAGTTACAAAACTCACTAAATATGTAATTATTTAGAGAAAATTAAATTTTAAATTATGACAAAAAAAAAAGAGAAAAAGAATAAATAGGACTCGTAGTATATAAGAGTTTTTGCTAGTGTCTGTTTTTATATCATATTGAAATTATTTATAAAAAAAATTCGTCTTCACACAAATAAAAAAAGTTTATATTTATATCTCATTATATTTCACTAAAATAGTACTTCATTTCATTTTAGTGTGGATTTTGTATGTTTCGTTGTGGTCGTTTTATTTAATTACTAAAAAGTTAGAAAATAGAAAAATATATTTCATTATTTTAGTACAAACTTTAAAAATCTTGAGTTATAATAAATAATATATACTCCCTCTAATTCAAAATAAGTGAATTGTTGAGCCCTTTTTATAGTTCAAAATAAGTGAATTGTTCAAAGTTTAAGAGATATGCATAGCATCATCAGGAAAATAAATTATTTATTTTTAAAGTTATTTAGAACGCTCATTTATGTAATAGATAAATGACTTAATTTTGAGTAATTTTAATATATGATGTAAGTGAAAGAAAAATGAGAAAAAGTCTTAAAAAGAGATAAAGAATTAGGTAAAAAGGAATTTAGGAGACATGTTATTTTAGTAAACAATATAAATAGATAAAGATTTTTGTAAGTCATGAGATGGATCAAAGTTAGAGTATGTCTTGTTACCAAAAGCTTACAACCACAAATAAAGAAAAAACATATGCATCCGTCAAAATGTTCTACATGTAAATCTTGAATAGCTGATGTGCAAATGATAGACTAAAATTTAAAGTCATCATATTTTGGAAAAACTAAATGTAGAGGTAATGAAGAGAATCACAGAAAGGAGTTGAGAAGATATGTCATTTACGTAGTAAATGTGAATAAATGGAGGTTTTTGTAATTTATGAGTTGTAATTATATGTAATAAATTTTTTATATTTTTTTAATTATCAAACAAATTAATTTGAAGAGAGTAAACTAATTTTTTTAGTTTCATAGTAACTTAAACAAATATCAATTTTCTCTATGTATAATTCTTTTTATACTTTTAGTATTTCTTAACTTAAGAAAATATGTTCATTGTAATTGGATATTTGCAGAACAAACTTGGTTCATTCTGAAAAATTTCATTAAATTAGAAGAATTAAATGTTTTGTGAAAAGTGAATCCAACAATCATATATAAAGGCTAATTTTACACAAGTGCTAACAAATACGAAATAAAAATTTAATGGAGGGGAACTCATCTCCTTTTTAGTCAATTCGAATTCCACAAAAGAAAGAAATGTGTTATATCATCTAAATTAGAATATAAGGAAGCGGATAAAGCTAAACAAAAGATGATGGAATCTTGATCGGAAAATTATGTCGTATTAACATGCTATATACATAATATATATCAATAGAGAATATGGTTTGCATATGCAAAAGACAAAAAATTATATAATGAAAATATCAAAAAAAATATTATTTAAGCAATAAAATAATCTGTTGAAGATCATGTTGTCCTTGATACAAAAAATGTGCTTTGTAATATAATCTTGTTCTTGAAGGGTACACATCTTGATGGATAAATAATTAATTGAAAAATTATGTAAGCAACAATAAGTACATCTATATATTTGTATATTATTGAAACTTCTACTTTTTTAAATTTTAATCTGGCCAACTCTTGATGAATCTCCCACCACCATTAAACTATTATTTTTTTATCATCTCCTTTGACGAATCTTACACCGCCTTCAAACTTTCTTCTTCATCTTGATAAATTTTTGTTTGGCTATTGTAACACAAGAAGAAATTCTAAAAAATATATCTATAATCTTCATAAAAGCTGGAAAAAAAAATACTAACAATATGAAGTTGGAGAAAATAGAAATGAACATGCAACAACACCATAGAGGATTGATATTTATAGATCATTTAAATCATAAAAGTTAAGTTGAAGGAAGTTGAGGAGACATGTTATTTAATTAGAGAATTCAAATAGGTGGAGGTTTTTTTGTAACTTTCATATGATATAATTATATGTAATGAATATGATTGAATTTTTTACTTATTTAATAAATTGATTAATGGAAAAAAATGAATGAAAAAACTCAAAAAGGAGAAAAAAGATAAATAGGTTTCTAGGCCATTGAGAGGTGCCACATCGCCTTGTTTATATATAGCTTTATTATATATATAGATTTGAAATTAAAAGAATCTTGAATCAACTTAAATTTGATTAAGATTAAAGAATAAAAGGGCATGCTTTTTCTTAATTATCAAAATATCACTGCCCATAAATTGGATTGAAATTGTTTAGAACAACCTCAAAAATAAAAACAAAAAGTAGGTGATAAGTCAATAAATGAATTAAATGCTAGGTGATAATTATTATTTTTTAGACATTTATACCCCGAACACGTAGTAATGTTTTGAATTCAATCGTTCATCTACCTTGGTTTTGGAGGGAGTAGAGCCACTTATAAAATTATATGGAATATATTATTATAATCTTCTTAAAATATTATGAATCAATTCAAATAGAGGCGGCTGCATTACTGCTAGCGCAAGAATGATCTGGCCACCTAATGGGGTTACAATCCAAATTACATTGAGGCTTATCAGGCCGCAGAAGAAGCGTTCCTACTTTTTCTGCTTCAAGTATCTTCTAAACAACAAAGGTGGAACTTTCCATTCCTCCAAAAGCTGGTCCAATTTCATCTTCTGGCCTTCTTTGGTTCGCAAGTCCGCCACTTTATTTTTTCCTCGAGGCTCATGCTTGATTGGGGGTTTTCCAATTATATGAATCAAATCCATGCATTCATTTAAAATGTTTGTATGAGTATCTCTTTCATTTTTGAAGAAAATTAATTACCTCGAGTGAGTCAGTTGCTATTTTCAAGTGTTGAACATGCAATTTTTCAGCTAAAAGAAGTTTGTATAATAGAGATGATAGCTCAGCACTTGTTGACGAATTTATATTAATTTTTGCACTATAACCATCTACCCAAATCCCAGTAGTATCACGCAAAACACCCCTGCTCCCCCTATTTTTATGTTGTGGTTAAAGGACCGATATATCGCTAGGCTCTATCAATGATTCATCTACACCTAATTAGGACTCTACTATCAAATAATTATTTATTATACCACCATTTAATAAATTTGGAGTAAAATAATTGAGATCAATTACTTATTAAAATTTCTAAAATAGAGTTCTTAATTATTACTCACTTAATTCTCTTCATAATTTATGTCTTCACTCCTAATCAGTCATCACTCTTCTAAATTTTCCCAGCGTCACTAACATTCGATGGCCATACTAATAGAGAAGCTAACAAGACCGAACAAAAGGTGAGCATATCTATCAAAAAGATATTAGGACTTGATTTTGGGTTAATCCCTCTACTAATAATCTCAATTATGATTAATTCATAAATATTCAAAAATTCAGTCATAATAGCCAACACAATTGACTAAAATTAGATTATTTTTTTTGGTTCGATATCAGATACATAGAATGAACAAATCAAATACACCTAATCACCAAGTATACATCAGATACATAGAAGAAACATCATCAAATACATAAAAAAAAATTAAATTTAAATACACACAATGAACATATCAGATACACAAAAAATCAATTATTTAAATACTTTTAGGAGTTGCAGATACTCTAAAGATGTTATACGGATGATTTTCTCCTTAATTTATGTATTTCAGTTACATTCCTTATTTAGGTACACTTAATTATACGTATTTGATTAGCATGTATTCAAGATACATGTATCTAGACGAGTCAGATACATGTATCCGAAGTGCAAAATATGAAAGGTTTGGTAATATGACAAACTCATGAGAAAGAAGATAATTAGCTCCTAAATTAGTAAAATTTGTATTGTTTACCTTATTTAAACCTTTTTGAATATATTATTTTGATCCTAAATTCTCCAACATAAGTGAAGTGGGCCTAAAAGTTAATTCTAGAATAATCAGGCAACGTTAGGTAAATCATTGATTCGATTGACATTATTACTGATTCAATAGTTGATTTCATCTTATCTATACTTGTCATATATCACGTTAAATAATCTTTGCTTCTTATATATTTTCAAATTTTTACCAATACAATAAATGACATCTTTTTAAAGCGCATCCATTGAAATCATAAGGGACATCAACAATAAAGCAAGCTTTAAAATGTAATTGTCAAGTTGAATATGACAAAAATTTATGATAACGTTTCATGATGGTGTTGAGAATTTTCTGTTTTTCGAAATTGTTATTGATTTGGTGTAAAATTGGTATCTTATAATTGAAGTTCTGCCCACCACACGTGTGATGTTACTGATTTGGTGTAAAATTGATATCTTAAAATTAAAATATTGCCAATAAAGAAATAGGTCATTCTTTTTAAAAGTTCATTTTGAAACAGAGGGCGTATCATACAAAAGTTCAAGATAATAATTAATAAGCATATTGTTTAGTAATATTCAATTTTCAAGAGAGATTTATTAGATATGAATAATTTAATAAATTATATATTATATTTATTAATGTTTTTAATTGATATAATTTTTAGTAAAATAAAACTTATTTTAGAACGAGTAAAATTTATGCTAAATGTATTTCTTGCACACCAATGTATTTATGCAGGAATGGCAATATAACCAAATCCTAAATAACTAACAATTCTAATTAACAACCACATTACCCCTAGTCCCTAGACATCAAATGAAAGGAGTAAATACATTCTCAATTTCATTTATTTTTTTCTAAAATAAAAATCATGTCAAGATAAATTAAGATTCAATTTTTTGTGGATAATATTGCAGAGTTTGAGCCGCCACAAAACGTGGTAAACATGTTTAACACTTCTCTTCCAACTTGACATTTTATCTTTTTTATATCTTTATGTTCGATATTTATTTTTGAATTCGAGTAATTACTAAAAAAAAAAATTATTTTGAAGTTGAAACTCTCCTATTAAAAAAAAGAAGAATTTCAGTTTTTTAGGAGTCTAGCCTTAAATTTATAATGAAAAAAAATACTTATCACGCAAACACAAATTTTTAATATCCCATTGTTGGCTTTCAAGTATATTTATTCACTTTGTTGTTTCTATAAAAGTAAATAATAATTCTATTTACATGTAATAGACTATGTTTTTTTTGAAAATAATTAAAGGTGTATTTTGTATCTTGAGTCAAGGATTTATCGAAAGTAATCTCTTTACCGTAAGATATTAATAAGGTTTGTGTACACTAGATCTTTTCCAGACCTCATTTTATAGGATTATACTGAATATATGTTATATATTGTCGGTGTGTAAGGTATGATGGAAAATAAATCATGTCTAGATAAATTAAGATTCAATTTAATTTGTGGATATAAATTTGCTGAATTTTAAGTGAGGCCCAAAACTTTTAGGTCCACATTTAAAACATCTTATACAACACTTGATACCTACCACTACGTACCTAGACCCTTTCTTCCACATTTTATTATAAATAGAAGGGTTTGAATTGTTATTTTATATCATAAAATATCTATAGGAAAAAATTATCTTTCATGGCAAATCAAGTTTCATGCAGAAGCTCTAACAAATGGGCTATTCAAGATCATCTTCTTAGAGAAACCTCTCAACCCCAAATGAGCTACATTAACGTAAGATTTTAATTACCTCTATAAATTGACGATATAAAATAAATTTACGTTGTTATATTAGTTTTTTAAATACTACTTATGTAGTCATTCATTAAATATCCTGAAAATGCATGTAATTATTTTTTAAAATATATTATGTGTATGCAAGCTAAGATGAGGCATCACCTTTCTCAAATCTTATACTACAAAATTCATGATTTCAAGTGTATCAAAATGTGAATCCACTCGTAGGCAAGTAAGTGGGGCCTAGGTTGGACCGAGTCAAAATTTGCACTAACGAAATTAAAACTAAATAAATATACAAAGAAACCTAGAGAATTTAACGTGTAATATCTATACATAAAAAAAATTTAACCTATCTACACAATTGTAACTTATAAGTTAAATATAATTCAGCAGAGAACATGAATTGTTCAAATTCCATTTATTTTTTTTCATTTTATTCACATATTCTTGTTTTTTTAAAACTAAGAAAGTGCTACTAATTGAAGACCTGTTTTTTTTTTTTTTTCATTTTATTCTCAATTTGTCTTTGTGTCTAAAAATTGCATATTTATTCGAACAATGTTATTTGTACAAAAAAAGGGGGCTTCAATTATGATATATGATGATGGAATGAGAAAACTAGTGAATTAACATTATAATAAATAAAATGCATGATGTTATTTGATTATAATTTTTTTTTTATCTTTTTAATATTTACTAACACGTGTTGAACACTTCAACTAAGTAAAAGTTTTTATATTTAAATGATACATAAAAAATAGAGTTAGGTGGATTAAAAATATCATACTAAATTCAAGTGATAATATAAAGTGATTATTAGTAGATAAAGTGATTCATGATCATGCATACATTGTATATCATTAGTTGATGTGATAACAGGGTTTGAATTTGTAAATTACAATATTCAACTTGCATTCAAAAATTACATTGTATATATATTACACAACTAATCATTTCTTAGGTCTTTAACATTATTGTATGGTTCACAAATCACTATCTTATCCTTTTTTGGACAAACATTAAGATAACACGGTATCTCTTTGTCAACGTGATAATGACAAAAAAAAACGGGGCTTCAATTATGACGTTGATGGAATTAATGAGAAAACTTGTGAATTAACATTATGATAAATAAAGAATTTAGTGGTAATAATATAATTGTTGTTATATTATATTTAACGATAATAATAAATATGAGTATTTACGATGACCACTTTGTATAAATGTATCTAAAGATTTTAGTAATACGTAATGACATTAGTTTAATTACCGCTAAATCATATGTTATATATTATGTGTTATTATATGTTATTTATTAAGAAGTAAATCAAAAAAAATATTAGATATTGATATAATTAAATTTTAACATGGTGATTTAAATATAATTAAAAAAATCAATTCAAATCAATTAAAAAATTATTTCACAAATTAAAACATGAAATATAATATATAAAACATAAAATAAAATAAAGAATAAGAAGTTAAAGAATTTTATTGTGTTATTTTAATGATAAAAATAAAAAAAATATTTTTTATTTTTACACAATATTTTTTTTTATTTTTTAGACTTAAATATTTAAATATTTTGGAATGAGCTAATATTAAGAATAGAATAAATAAAAAAAGATATCTTTCAGAACAAGTAAATAGAAGGGGTTCGAATTGTTATTTCTTCAACTAATAATACTACACAAATATATATGACCAAATATCATAAGAGTAAATAATCTTTCCATGGCAATGACTAGAGCCTTCTCCCCTTCACAATTATATCTCTCTAGCCACATAACCATAAGAAGAATTTGGGCTTTTCAACAACATCTTCTTATACAAACCTCTCGTAGCCAAACGAGCTATGATCAAGTATGATTTTAACTTTTATATACTAACAATATAAGATTATACTAATGTTGTCATCTATGAAATATCCTGACAATGTATTTTTTTTAAAAAAAAAAATATTATTTGTGTGCATAACTTTTATACATTAACTATAACTTCAGTCCCTTACACGATGTAATTTCCGACGAAGAGATAAGGGTAGCTCCACCGTACCATTACACCATGTAATTTAGCATACAATTTTTTTTTTCATTTTAATTAAGAATGTTGTCTTTCTTTTTTATTTTCTTTTTTTAACTAAGAAAATTCTTAATTACTAAATGCAGGATGGATTTAATAATACCAAATTTGGACTACTTGTGAAGGATGTAAAGTATGCACTAAGGACAGAAACAAATAATAATAATAATCTTGTTTTAGTGGATGCACTTCAACGTATGGGAATTGAACATCATTTTCAAGAAGAGATTCAATCAATTTTACAAAAGGAATATGAGCAAAGTGCTTGTTTTCTCAAATATCAAACCCCTTTTGATGTTTCACTTTGTTTTAGGCTTTTGAGACAACAAGGTTTCCACGTGTCAGCAGGTAATTGGTTGATTATATCACAGAATCCTAATTATCAAATTATGGATAAGTTGTACAATTATAATCTCTAATTATATTGCCTTGAGCAGATGTATTTAAAAAAATCAAGAACAATGATGATGGGACATTTGGATTAAACCTTAGCCAAGATGTAAATGGATTAATTGGTTTATATGAAGCATCACAACTTGGTGTAGAAGGTGAATACATACTTGATGAAATTGCAAATTTTAGTGGTGATCACCTAAATGCATGTCTTGCAAATAGTGACTCATCATGTGATGAAGCTAGAATTATTAAAGAAACATTAAAGTATCCATACCACAAGAGTTTAGAAGGTTGCAAGGCTAAAAGCTTCATCAATAACTTCAAAGGAATTAATGGATGGGGAAAAAGCACCTTACAAGAATTGGCAAATATTGAATACTCCATAACTCAAGAGATACATCAACATGAATTGGCTCAAGTTTCCGGGTAAATTAGTTGTTGAGTTCAATTTCTATACAAGTTTTACATTACTTCTTGTATGTATAAAAGTTATAATCTCAAAGGCTAATTTTAAAGTCAAATTAGTAATCTGACTTTAATATACTATATATATATAGGTGGTGGAGAAGTCTTGGTTTAGCTGAAGATTTAAAGCTTTTGAGAGACCAACCATTAAAATGGTATACTTGGTCAATGGCAGTCCTAACTGATCCAAAAATGTCACAACAAAGAATTGAGTTAGCAAAATGCATTTCTTTTGTTTATGTCATTGATGACATTTTTGATGTTTATGGGACTATTGAAGAACTAACCCTCTTCACTCAAGCTGTCAATAGGTACTTTTAATTTGCTTCTTTTAGATGAAAATTATATATTTATATACAAATAGACATAGAATGTAATTTTTCCTCAATTATTTCAGGTGGGAATTGGTTGCCATGTTGGACTTACCAGAATACATGAGATCAACTTATAAGGCTCTTTATGATACCATTAATGACATTGGCTATAATATCCACAAAATCTATGGACAAAACCCCACTCAAAATTTGCAGAATGAGGTATTATATCATTCACTTTTATTTGTCCACTATTATAAATATGTCTTTTTTTTAAAAAAAATCAAGAGATAATTTGTCACTTAGTTTCAAATTTACCTTATTATATTAACTATACTCATTCCAAAAACATTGAATTTATTATATTCAAAGGGCGATATATAGTAAAATTATCATTTTATTTATTGTTTTTTAAAAGATGTATCAAGTCAATACTTGACAAACTAAGATAGATGGAGGGAGTATTTATCATTTTATTAACTATAGTCATAATTCCCTAATATTTCATACTTTTTTTTTTGTATTTTAGTGGGTAAGCTTGTGCAATGCATTTCTAAAAGAAGCAAAATGGTTTGCCTCTGGGGTGGTGCCAACAACAGATGAGTACTTAAAGAATGGGCTTGTTAGTTCTGGAGTTCATGCAGTCTTAGTTCACATGTTCTATCTCTTAGGTCTTGGTGTTAGTTCTATTCATTTGGAGGATGTATCAGCCATATCTTCTTCTGTGGCTACGATACTTCGCCTTTGGGATGATCTTGGAAGTGCCAAGGTATACAAAAAGAAATTTCATCTTTACACGTGACATGTTTGTATGATTTTTAGCATAATATGTGTTGTGTGTGCAGGATGAGAATCAAGAAGGAAAAGATGGTTCATACATAGAATGTTACATGAAGGAAAACAAAGATACTTCCATTGAATTGGCAAGAGAACATGTGATTAAGCTAATAGAAGATGAATGGAAGAAACTCAACAAGGAACATTTACATCTAATATTGAGTCCATCTTCAAGATCATTTTCAAAAGCTTCTCTTAATTCTGCAAGAATGGTTCCTCTTATGTACAATTATGATGATAATCAATCCCTCCCTGTCCTCCAAGAATATATTAAATCTATGTTGTATGGTGATTTATTAGTGTGATTTGGTTAGATAAAATTATGGATAGTGTATTCTAAGTATACAGTACTCTATCCATCCCCTTTATCTTATGTATAATAAATTATTTTTAGTCTTATCTAAAAAGAATGACATGCAGCTTTTGTTTTCTTTTGAAATTACTGTAATTTTATACTTTCTATTTTACTCTTAATATGAAAATTTTAGCTACCAAAATATATATAGCTTGATTTAAACCATAAATTTTAGAAATTTACCATGAGTTTGAGTGCATAGTCGAAACTTTAATATGGACTTGGAACGTGAGGAGATGATAGGCTCAAGCCATTTCACTTTCTCATGTGGGAGTATTATGATATTTTGTTTGCATGCATGTCATCAATACGTACGTACCCAGAGGAATATTAAGTTTATTTTTTCTCCCAATAGCTATCCGTACACACTTTTGGCTTCTTCGTTTGAATATGATAATGATATGCAAAGACTATAGTGAATAACAGTGCTAAAAGACGACATTTCCACATGCAATAGACTAAACAAAAATAAAATAAAATAGAGGAGTTATGTGAAATTATCAACAAGAGACTAAACAAAAAAAAAAACAAAAAATTGATTAGATAATTGAGGAAATTACTTTTTGTTTAAAATAATTTAATTTCAAAAAAAATTATTTTAATTAATATGATTTTGTATAATTGCATAACTAGTCATTGAAATTCTATAATTAATTTCTTAGTCATTTAACTTAGTTAATTATTACCTCAAAAGTCACATTATTTGTTGAACAAAATTGAAATCAAGGGGCCTTAAGCTAAATAGAAATAGAAGGTCTTCCACAGGGGCTTCATTGGGCCATTGACCTAGGGCGGTTCAAAATCGAATCGAAATTGATAATCCAAATCGAAAAAAAGTTATTGGCTTATTAAATTTATCTTATATCTATTAAATATAATAGATATCTTTTATATTTAATGGAGTATATTTTAATTTTAAACTGTTTATTTTAATGAAATAAAAAGTGAAGGAATGTGGTATATTTATATGATCGTCGATGTCATGTTGAGTTTAATTAGACTTGAAATTTGAATAGATACACATCATTATTTTTTATTCAACTATATGTTAAAGCTGCATTTTGATCAAATACAATTGTATTTAGGTGGTGAATACATTCTTTTTTGGAAAAATTACAGTAATCCCATATTTTAGTTTATTTATTACCATTATAGGAAATCTCCAAAATCCCTCATTTTCACGCATCAAATTAGTGTATCTCGCGCATCAAATTAGTGTATCATGTATAAAATGTACATCAAATTAGTGTATCATGTATAAAATGAAATGTATCTTATTTAACGATTAATGTATCTCGCGCATCAGATTAATGTATCAGCGTTTATATTATTGTATCCGTTTGAGGGATTTCTATAATTATAAACTTTTAAGGGATATATTATAATTTTGCCTTAAAAATATGTGATTTCTGTAATTTACCTTTCTTTTTTTTTATCCTAAATTTTGATTTTGAATCTGAAAATAAAATCTCATTTTGATGGAATATTTTACTTTAAAAAGTATTAAAACTTGTCGGTAAATAAATTAATGTCTAAGAAATTGGGAACACGTTTACAACGTTTGTGCACATATATAGGAGGGACCCAGTTAAAGGCTGTTTCAGCCGCAAATATAAATGATGTTTACACAAATAAAGTTTGTTAAGAGGATTTAATCCTTCTCTTTATTCTCTTTATCTTTTGATAAACCTTCAATTATAAAGAAAAGAAAGTACTTGCTTTAAACAACTAAGGAAGTATATAGGAATAAAATACCATTAAAAGTAACGGAATATTTTATCAATTTCATAACTATAAATTGAAAAATAGTATAAAGTAAATTTGATCGGAGAAGTAATAACAGATCTCGTTTTATTTTTCCTGACATTATTTGAACTATCTCAGTCGAATTCAAGATTTAAACTCTGTTAATTATAAAGTTTTCGATATTAATTAAACTTATTATATTTATAAAATTATGAACTCGATCTACAATTTATTGCAATTTTGATGACAATAAGTTTTCAATATCAAATTATTTTATTTTTAAAATTATGAATTTGATCTACTATTACTTGCAATTTTAATAAAGTTTTATATCTAATATATATGCCGATCAAAATTCGGAATTCAGATGAACACAACATTACAATGTTGCTATATGTGGTTTTGGACATGAACACGACATTACAATGTTGTTATGTGTGGCTTTGCTCCCTCCAAAACCTAGGTATATGTACCATTGCTTGAAGTATAGTTTTCTCCAGAAATTTAACAACCAACTAATATGGTCTCATATATATATTTATATATATATATATATAAAATATTGTCTATACTAATATATAGACAATGATATTAATATAAGATAAAACAAGTTTTGTTTTTTGGTAATCTTGTTACTTGTTGCACCATAAACAGAGGCAGAGTTAAATGGAGGTTCGTAGATTCGGACGAATCTAGTAGCTTTTAATAGATTATGTATTTGTATTAAAAAATTAAATAAATATATATGTATATTAACTTGTAAACCCTAAAAAAATTATTTGATGGCTCAATAGTAAGAAAGGACCGTGGAAATGCTTTCTACACTAGTATTGTGGGTTCGAACCCCACTGTATCAACAAAAAATCTCTTTCTTTTAAAAGAAGCATGTTTTGTAATATTTTTCTCTTATATCCTAAAATTTAGAACTCTCAAACTGTTAATCATGACTCTACCTCCATAAAGAGATGTTCTTTATTGAAAAAAAAAACAATCAATCAAGAAAATTGTGGTCCATGGAATTGTTCAAACCTTAAAATGTTGGAAAAAGTAATTCACAAATTAGTTGATTTGTAAGTGACAACTTTATATTAGTTAATTTTTAAATGAGTTTGTCTGGTTCTTCAGTTGAGTGGTTAGACACATGACTGACATGTGTGTTGTGTGTTGGTCTATGATTGCTTTTAAATATCATACATTATTATTGTCTCAATTTTATATGACATTGTTTGACTTAATATAACATAAAATGTTAAAATTTAAAATTTATCATATTCATTTTAATATTTGTGATATTTTTTAAAATTGTCATATTCATTTTAATATTTGTGATATTTTTTAAAATTGTCATATTCATTTTAATATTTGTTATATTTTTTGCTTCTCGAGATTCAAAGAACACTCTTCAATTTATAATATCACTTTCATCACATAGATTCCTTATCATATCTTTCCAAAGAAGTAATAACAAATGTACTTTTTTTCCTGACACTACATTTGAATTACTTCAAACTCTATTAGTTACATAAAGTTTTCAATATTAAACTTATCCTATGTTTAAAACTATGAATTTTGATTTACAATATTGATAAAGATTTCCACCTAAAATATATGTCAACAAAAATTCTGAGTTCAGACGAACGCAACATTACAATTCTATATTTACCTCTATAAAGTACTATTTAAATTGCGTCTATATAATACCAGCATAATCTATAAAGTTTTGTTCAAATTAAATTGGGTCATACCTAAAGCGACTAGTTTGATTTGTAAGTGACAACTTTATAGTACATTTTTAGATGAGTGATTCAACACATGCCACAAAATGTGTATTGTCCTTGTTTATTCTAAAACCAATGTTATCATGATTGAAAAATAAAAAATCAACTCATTGAGAGGGAGATGAATTGTTACAATTTATAAATAAGGCATAATACATAAACATGACCCTTAACTTGGCTTCAACAGACAACTATGCCCTCTACCTTTGAGTGTGCACAAGTAGACACTTAAACTTGTATAAAATTGAATAAGTAGACACACATGTCCTACATGGCATAATACACATAGGACGCCACGTAGGACACAAAATTGTCATGTAGGGTGCCATGTAGGATGAATGTGTCTATTTATTCAATTTTATACAAGTTTAAGTGCCTACTTGTGCAGATCCAAAGTTAAAGGTTATTGTTATCAGTTGATGTCAAGTTAAGGGTCATGTTTATGCATTATGCCTATAAATAATGTATATACATCTTTGATGTATAATTATATATCATATATATACATCTCTGGCTACACTATTTATATATAATAGCAATACATTACATACATACATTGCATAACTATTTATTTATACAATATTGTTACATTAATTATATATAATTTCACGATAAAGTGTGATTAATCTAGTCTCCACAGACTGTTGCATATCAATACATTACATACAAGGACTATTGCATGAAATTGTTTGACAAGATCAAGATCAAGTACTACTTGTTGTCAATGGTTGAAACTCAATAAGGATGTTGAAAACGTAGTTAAGTATGATTACATAATTTAACATTGAATTAGAAAAGAAATCGTATAGATTCTAGTTTCATTGTCATCCATTATTACACAAAAAAATAATTTTAAAAAATCACATATAACCATTTTTCAGCCCTTATAATTGTAAAATATTCATTGTGCTGAAGTTTCAAAATCCACAAGGAAACTCCAGCATATATAATAACCTAGAGTTCCACTCGTGGATTTTCAAACTTCAGAATAGTTGCTATTTTTTTAAAGATTAGGCCAAAAGTGGCTACTAGTGCTATTTCAACAATTTTTCATATGTTTGGGCATGAAAAAAAATAATAACCTAGAGTTTCACTTGTAGATTTTGAAATTTCAAAATAGTTGCTATTTTCAAAGGCAAGGTAGAAAAGTGGCCACTAGCACTATCTTCCACAAATTTTCACATGTTTGAGCATGAAAAAAATTCAAGACTCATACACGATGGAACATGTTGAAGATATGATCAAGTTAATATAATTATGCTTACTCTAATTATAGATTAAACTCTTAGATGTTATGATGGCACGAGTCAAACATACCATAGCATTGAGACTGCAATGTAGTTGAAAGGAATGGAAGTAAAAGAAAGTAACTTCTCAATTAAGATAGGTATATACATTATATATTTGTCATCTTGAAGGATGAAAAATTGTTACTTTATCATGTTGTAATAGAATTTAGTAGGTTTAATATAAGTTGATTTCTTTGAATGAGAATTTTTATTATAAGATAGGGGTAGTGTTTAGATTCATCTTTAATTTTTCTACCACTTTCAAGAAAATGTAGTTTTTTTCACTATTTTCTTTTTCTTTATAGCTGGACTTGCTGCACTTGAGCTAACAGTTTTTTAAAAATAATTTTTCTACTTTTATAAGATAGTGATAAAATTTGCATATATTATATTCTCTTCAGACTCAACTTATAAAATTTTACTAAATATGTTGTTGTTGTTCATCTTCGGTTTTGATCCATTGACTTTTTGACATTACTAAATTAGGACTACAAAGGATGATGATACATTGATAGCTTTGTGTTGCTTGGTTTTTGGAATTAGTTTGGTTGTATCCTAAAAGGATTTAATTACACCGGCGTTGACGTTCTCTTTCATACAATATTTTAATGTATATATTAAAAATTTATATTATTAAATAGATACTATTAAAGTGATTCATTACGGGGCGTTGACTTTTTCTATCACACAATATTTTAATGTATATATTAAAATATTAAAAATTATGATTAATACATGTGACCTTCATCAAAGTGATTATTTGTTTGTGTAGGTAACTTTCTTTTTATTTCAACCACCATTTGGATTTTGTGTCACCGAAACCTATAGGTAGGGTGTACAAGTCAAATCGTAAAGTCAAATTGAATCGACGAACCAAATCAAATCGAAAAAAAAAACCGATTTGTGGTTTGGTTTGGTATTAAAAGAAAAAAAGTCAAACCGAACCCAAACCAAACCGACATAATATATATAAAAAAATTTATTTTATTTATAGATAAAAAATATTATTTATAATCTACTTTGTTGATATATTTTTAGTTAGTTTATAGTTTTCAATGTTTATATATTTTATTTCA